>OVAN01007463.1:250-17902 GCA_900406275.1 Anastatica hierochuntica | reverse complement strand
GACGAGAATCGGCCCATTTGCAGTGACGGTTTCGCTAGGGTTTCGTGATTAAAGTCAAAGTCGGGAGGATAAGGAAAGATCTAGAAAAAGGATATATGCAAATCAAAGAAAAGGAATATTACCGAAAAGGGATAAGCACAAATCGGGACGGAAAAGGAAACGAGCCAAGCCCACGAAGATCTATATAAAGGACGCAAGAATGATGGTTGAAGAAAAAAGAGAGACAATTCATACACATAACTTTTCGTCACCAAAAAACACTTAGAAAAACTAGGGTTCTTACTTTGTTTTCGTTAGCGCGCTGCGTCTCAACTAGGTTACAAGCCTACGCTGTAGTTTTAGGTAATTGTCGCCAACAGTTCGCGGCCACGGCTTAACACCGGTTGCGCAAACTCCGATCACGAAATTCGAATAAGATCCCTTAACTTTCTTTGTTAACTGTGTCTGTCGAATCGTTCTTCGTTTACGTTTTTCTGCTTACTTTTGATTCGCTTTCAAACTCATTCTGTATTCATTCACGTTAACCTGTTTTACGAATCTTGTTACTTTATCACTGTTCAATTCATATCGCTTCGCAATCCGTTTCATATTAATCCACTTTCGTTATCAACTTGTTTCATTTTGTAATCTGTTTATCTCTTAGTTTCGTGTTTCGTATTTCTTATTTACTAACTCTTTAACTCACTGCTTGATCTGTTGATCTTTGGCTACAGAGAGTCCATGAACCACATAACATTGACAGTAAGAATTTCGGTTCCCACAAGGCTCAACTCTCGTTTGTTGCCCATCTAAGCATGTATGTGATAGTGAGTCTCAAGCCCTTATAGCCATCTAACACCTTGGTGTCCCTAAAGGCAAACTACTCTCGTAGCTCAAGTTGAAAAACATAGATCTAGTTCTCACAAATATTTCATCGAACACTTTATAGGCGTCAATTAGCAAGCAAATGGTTTTAAACACTAAACTAGACCTAGTAGACTAGAACTATGCAAATGGTTTTAAAGAACTAAACTAGACCTAGTAAACTAGACTAGAACNTAATAGAAATTATGCTAAGATCTAGCCTAATCATCCATCACAACCCCTAGATCTAATCCTAGCTTAATCAATGATCCGATTTAATAGCTAGGTAATGGTATAGCAAGAGAAATCAACAAGAACTCAACCTCATGACTATGGAATCAAAGCTTGAACTAATACCAGTCTCATGGCTAAAAGTCATAATTGCAAGCTAACATATTTCACTCACGCTCTCGCTTTGTTGTGATCATTTAGTAAGAAATCATTAAAAACCATTTCACTTTTTCACCAAAATCCTTAGCTATCAACTCTGATTGCTAAGCTAAGTTTGGCATACTTTAGGCTCTCCTAGACATTTCATTGAACACCTCTCGGGCGTGAAATGTATACATGTCAAGATTTAGTTTTTATCCTAGATCTAGTATTAAGAACACCTAAACTATAGAGATCTAAGTCCAATCTATCACTAAACACCATTAGCTAACCACAAATTATCTCAAATCCACCATCTCAAAGATCCAAGAAAAGAGTACTCACACATCATATGAGAAAAGAGAGAAAAGATAAGCATGATTAAATAGATAGAAGATTTGAGATACAAGAGAGACTCTTGATCTAAAATATCAAGAGAATCAACTTAGAACATAAACCAAAGTGTAAGAAAATAGATAAAAGAGTTATAAAAAGGTTGTCTTTGTTCTTGGAGGCTAAGGGGGTATTTATATTAAAGAGGGAGTGGAAGAAGCCCTAAAAAGGGTATTTTTCGGGCTATGTTGTCAGCCATCGACCCATCTGGTTGATGGGAGCCTACCCAGGGTCGATGGCTGGAAACCTACAGAAGAGAATGCATGAGTTGCTGCCTAGGTTGCTAGCCATAGACCTTGGGTAGCTAGCCATCGACCCAGGGGTCGATTGGAGACAACCTTGGGCAGTTCTTGATGTTCCTTGCTCCTCTTCGATGCTTAGATGATCCCCATCTCTTCCATATCTTTTTGCCCATCTTCTCCATGATTTCTTAGCTTCAATCCCACCTTGAATCCATGCCTAGATTCTCCATAGATCCATCCCAAGTTGCACCTACAAAATGCAAAGAAAATGCATGCACATGCAAGATATGCCTAAACTAGACTCTAGATTCAATCTAATGCATTCGAAGACTAAAATGCCATATATACAACCTAAAAGTGGATGAAACTAAGCTAAAATGAACTTCATTATGCATGAAAATATATACACATCAGGTAGGATTGAACAATTTAGGTGGTTTAGACACGGTCCTGAGTGTTTGATTTCTCGTTGTAGGGCGTTTTGTAGGTTTAGATGGATATGTTTCATTTCTTTATGTTGTATGGGTGTTCTAGAATTAAAAACGTCATTGCATTGCTAATTTCTTCCAGATTTTTGTGTATATATATAAAAGGGAAAAAACGAAAAATTCATTTTTTTATATCTGGTTTAGAAATTAGCATTTGAATGTTATTTTGTTGTTTGAATGCACCCTGAAGATTGCACATATTTGGTTTACTTAAGATTGGTTGTTTGTACTTAGATAGTTAGAGGACATGGATATCAATATACTCTTTCTCTCCTGCGGTTTTGCATAATGTTTTGCATCCTGACACTGATTCGATACCCCAAAACACTTTAAGTCTCACCACTAAAAGCCTTAAATACCTAGCCCAAATTCATGATTAAGAGTTCTTTGGGGAAAAAACTTCACACTTATCTTAAATGAATGTAGGGTGTTATTAACATGAATGCTGAGTTTGTAGGTTCATATTTTGAAGCATGTATGGGCTTGGGAGGTCATGCAAAGATTCTTGGGGAGAATGTTCTAACTGTCCTTAGTTTATGTGGTCAGTGAAAGTAGTGTAGAGTAAGGTCTACTGATAGCATAGGATACATTCTGTTTTCAAACTTCTTTTCCCGTAGGCTTAATCTTCGTTTCCTTTACTTGAAGACAAGCAAAGATTCACGTCTGGGGGTTTGATGTATTAACATTTTATTGGTTTTTAATGCGATTTTTAGTCGAGATATATGGTTTTTAGTATGTATTTAGCTCTCTTTGGAGCGGTTTTGTGTTCTTTAGTGTTTTAACAGGTAACGAGCTTGAATGTGCGGAAAGATCGTATTTTGGACGGATTTCAAGCATAGAAGGAAGCATTTTTGAAGAGGGAAAATATCTTGGTAGAATGACAGGGATCGATCAATCTTTGTCTAGAATCCATTGATCCCTGTCACGATTCGCAGACCGATTTTATGGAACCAAATCGAATTTTCAAGAACCGGATTACACATCTAGAACCTAAACTTTTGTTTTTACTTTCATTATATTTTTTCTGAATTTGAGAGGAACGAGAGAGACTTGTAAACTTTGGGAGAAGAATCAACTTTTGTACTTCGATTTGGGGAAGCTTTCTGAACCTTTCTATTTGTTTTTGATCAATAAAATCATGTCCCTCTCTGAATTGATTTGTGTTTTTTTGTTAATCATGAGAGAGTAGTTTGTTTTGTGGCATTAGGGTTCTCACATAGGGATTACATGAATTGTTGACATAGAATTGTTTGATTAGAGATTTAATCAATTGGATCTTCATCAAGGATTGTTCTTAATGATGATATTAACTTGATCACTTAGTTTCTATACTTAGGTTGTTTAATGCATTAAACGTGTACGATTAAATGCCTAAATGAATCCTAAATGAGCAATTTATCTTAAGCCAATGGAAATTGATGTTTAAGTGAATTGTGAACCTATCAAACCTGTATGGACTGCATGTTTAAAATTCCAAGAGTCAAAGAAAGTTAGTCTTAAGGTTTCTATTATATGGAGAATTGATACTACAGAAGTAGATTAATTCTATATTTGTGTTTGAGTTCAAGACGGTTTAAAATTTGTTCCCTGATCAATAATTTGAATCAACACTGAAATGTTTCCCTGAGAATACCATGTGCCCAGCTCTTCTTTGATTGATTTACAACCTATTGTCATTTATTTCCTTGCTTTGCTTCTTGATTTTCGATTTATTGCATCTTTACCAAATCATCTTTTTGCTTTAGCCCGCGTATGATCAGAATTTTTACGTGCTGTCTTTGGTCTCTATGGATTCGATCATGAACCACTACAACGTACTCATCTGTACGCTTGTAGTGTTTTCTTGTGCGAAAACCTGAGTTATCAATACGCCTCATGAGGCAGTTCACAACCTTTAAGAATATCACCAGGGCATCATGGTGCGGAGTTATCACTTCTTCTTCGGTGTCGGTGGCGAAGCTTATTACGCTTACGCCATCATTGAGTTCTTTGTTAATCGCCATGGCATCTACATCGTGGGGGATCTTGGTAGCGTGAGTTCTTCTCTTGGCAGCATATATTGTCACTCTGCTTACCTCTAATCCTCCGGTGTTGAAGTTGATGAGATGATTTTTCCTTGGCGAATCAGGCCTTGGCCCCATGGGGATGTCATTCGTGGTTTCTTCGTGAATGAGCACCTTTACTTTGTCCGAGAGAAATTCTCGTAGGTATCCCTTCGTGAGCAACTCATTCACTTCGAACCTTAGCTCGAAGCAATCCTCCGTTAGGTGACTGTGGTCGTGGTTAAAATCACACCATTTGGATGTGTTTCTCTTGTGCTGAGGGCCCGCATTTTCACTGGCCACTTGACTTTTCCTGACAAGTGTCCCAGCTGGGTCACTATTTCAGCTGGGGATATCTTCATGCTGGACATCTCGGGCCAAGTCATGGGAACATATTTCTCGTGCTCCGCTTTCTCTAAGAGCTTCGGCCATCCTTTGGAGCCACTTTTCGTGGAGTTTTCAGAGCCAGGTTTAGTGGTAGGTTTATCTTCTTTGGTGGTCTTCGAATGACCTTGCGCCTTAGGATTGTTTTTGTGTGCATTTTGGGCCTGATAGACTGGGTCTTCCTCCCATTTAATTTGGGCCCAAGCTTTGCAGAATACATCCTCCATAGTGTAGCAGGGATGTTTGGTGAGGTCCTTATATAGGTCATCGTCGACCAGCAGTCTTTTCTAAAGGCTGAGATGGCCGTGGAGATGAGGCAGTTAGGAACCGACACTTTCTCCTTGTTAAATCGATGGACGTACTCCTTCAGTTTTTTGTCTGGGCGTTGCTTTATTCGATATAGATCGTCAGAGGTGCATCTTAGAATTCGGCTACTAGCGAACTACTCGACAAAGCGATCTATTAGCGTAGCGAATGAGTCAATGAAGTCGGGCCAGGTTAGAGTACCACATTAGAGCTGGGCCTGTGAGGGTTGCTCCAAATCCTTTGCACATACATACTTCCAAGTTCTCATAGCTCATAGGGGCAGTGAGCATGCATTGGCGATAATCTGAGATGTGTGTATCAGGATCAGTGGTCCCATCGTGTAGTGTCATGGTCGGTCAGGGCGAAATTTGTCAGTGTTTCATCTAGTGGCTGCATCGATGGGACTATATTTTTGAACCTGACGCAGAGTCAAAGTTTAATATTTAAAAACCTAAAACCTAATTCCAATCCCACAAGAGAACGGGGTAAATTGTAGTACTTTAGGATCGTCCAAGGATTTGAAAGATAGACTTATAGAACCTAAGCAAAGGGAATACACTTGGAATCCTAGTCTATGTGGTCGATTTAGATGGGGATTGTCACTGGTTTCCACTAAATCTAATGATCAACAAGGCCAAACATAATGAAAATGCATAAAAGAAAGCAATAAGTAAACAAGCAAGTAAGTAAAACAATAAAGGAGTGAACTTGGATGTAAACAATAAAAAGGTAGGATCATGAGATAATGGTAATGGGTTCAGGATCAATCTAGTGATGTGATGGACTTTGGTAAGGTTTTATTAGAGGATTGAAGTTATTCCTAGACCAAGGATCCCTTTATTATCGTTCAACCCACTCTCGTGGCGAAGATCTATTCACCTATACACATTACAAGCCTCAACTCTCATTTGTTGCCTATCTAAACATGTACGTGATAGTGTTCCTAAAGCCCTTCTAGCCATTTAACACCTTGATGTCCCATTGGGCAAACTACTCTTATAGCTCAAAGTTAAAATCATAGATCTAGTTCTCTCACGCACTTCATCGAACACTTTCTAGGCGTCAATGAGCAAGCAATAAACTTTAAAGAACTAAACTAGATCTAGTAAGACTCTATGCAAAAATCTAGCCTAATCATCCATCACAACCCTAGATCTAACCATATCCTACCATATCTCAAGATCCAAGAGGGATCTACTCACTAAGAGTCATGGAAATCCAAATACAAGAGTTTGATCTTTGAGTTCCTATGTTCTTAGACAATAGATCTAGAAAAAGAGATGAGAAGAAAAGATCCAAATCACTCTAAAGTATCAAGAAGTTATTACAATAGTTTAGAACTCAAAGTAGATGAAAGAAAAGTAAAGTTAATCAAAAGTTAAGCAAAATTATGTTCTTGATTCAATAGGAGGCTATTTATACTAAAAGGAAGGAGTAAGGGTGCCCTATAAAGGGTTTCTTCACGTCAAAGTAGGAAGTCGTTGCCCAAATGCAAGCTACCATCGACCAGGGGTCGGTAGTAGCTCATCTTGGGCAGCATAGCTACCAAGGGAGGCTGCTGTCGACCAAAGGTGACTCACTGTCGACAGCTCGGCTCCTTGACAGCTTGTTGTCTCTTCTTCCTCCTCTTTAATTCTCTACTTGATCCCAACTTCTCCATATCCTTTAGCTCCTATTGTTCTTGAATTTTAGATCCATTTCCACCTTAGATCTCCCTCTAGAGCCTCCATGAATCCATCTTGATGTTGCACCTACAAATGAAAAGAAAATGATATGCAAATGCAATATGCTCCTAAACTAGACTCTATACTCAAACTTATGGATTCTAAGTCTTCTATGCAATATTTACAACCTAAATATGGATAAAATTAAGCTAAAACACATCAAAATATGCATGAAAATCTGTACACATCAACACCCATGAACTTGTCATTTGCTTGTCCTCAAGCAAACAACAAAGACCAAACCCGGAAATGAGGTTTGCAAGTGGAAACTCAAAACCAAGATAAGAAAGTAATGCCTTAATGCCCAATGTCTTTAAAAAAAAGTAAAATGGTGCAAAAATCATCTAAGAGTCTATGTACTTCTCCATGATCATCACAAAACCAACTCTTAGAATCTAAGCTAAGCATCCATAAACTATCCCATCGCCAATTCGTTTTTACATTCAATTAAGCTTAGGCATGAGATCTTTACCTATGGGCAATGCATCTTATCCATTCGGTTTCGAGTTCAAAGAAGGGTTTTATTTAAAAAAGTGTAAAAAGAAGAGGGTTCTCTCGATTTATAATGGTCTCTCTCAACCAAAAGTAGTGCAAGACAATAGGCAAAATCAAGGTGGTAGCGGAACAATTTACGCATAAAAATCATTTACTTCCTCTAATTGTTCCCACCCCATTGCTTCCTAAAGATCTAGGTACTTACTTGATACACTTCCCATCCTAGATTTAGAAACCATAAACTTTTATTGAACTAAACTCATTTTTTCTTTTTCTTTTTGTAGACAACTAGATATTCTTAGACTTTTAAACTCCTTAGCTACTAACTTTCTTTTAATTTTAAGAGCCACTGTCTAATCACTTGGATTCTTTGTTTCTTTTCTTTTTAAAGGGTGGACTCTCTAAGCTTTTAGTTTCTAAGGTTAGAGCTTAAACTTTGTAGTAATCTCTAGTGCCTTTTTCACTTCTTCTTTTTTTTTATCTTTTTTCGATTTTTCCTTCTTTCTTTTTCTTTTTCTACCAACCTAGGATCATCTAAGCACTAAGAAACATCTATTGACTCAATACACACTAACCATTCCCAAGACAAAGATAAACCGAAAACCACAAAGATTTTCTCCCCTATGACTCTAGTTAGCCTTAAAGTGAGGCTAACTCTAAGGAAGTATCCTCTTTATCGTTCAACTTCAATTCACTCGGAATTTTTCCCGTGTGCACTTTCCAATAGAGGCCTCACATATAGAAATAAGAAGGGATTTTGGAGAAAAGGTTTAAGGGTTCACAAGGGTAGTTTACTACTCTAAAGATGAGAGTAGCCATTTGAGCTAAGAAAGAGTGGTAAAAGATGGTTAAAACATAGCTCAAATGTAGTGATTTCTGATGGTCAAGTATGGCAAGGCCCATAAGCAAGATGTTGACATTCATTAAAAGCCATATTAGATAGGAATTGACTCAAAAGATAACTTACTTCCATATTTGCAAAGACCTTTAAGTGGTCAATTCCAATCACAAATTTTCCTAGGACAAAAAGTGGTATAGGCAACATCTTACTTCTAGTGAGGGCATTGCTCATTAAAAAAAACTCAACTATCTATACGGTAGTTTCATCAGTTTTCCCTATGCAAAATGAAATCCTATATGCTCTTAACAAACTAAGTATTTACAAATGATGCAAACTATATGCAAATTTTTGAAAAAAATTGAAAATGGTTTTGGATTTTTTGAACTTTTTTCGATTTTTTTGGTTTTTTATAAGTCATAACTATCTATAATGCAAGACTCAATATGAAAAGAAAATAAAACATTAAAACTCAAAATAGCATTAATATTAAGCCCCTCCCCCAGACTTAAACTTCACCGTCTCGGTGAATTTTAAACCGTGAGAGTGACCCATAAAAACACATATATAAAACGAAAATATGCAATGGTATATACAAGGGATTGTAGGTGTACCTTGGACTAGTCATATATATGAGTGTCTTGATGAACCTATGGATGGCTCAGGGTCTTCATAACGGTAGGATCCCCACCTAGGTCTTGATGGTTGGCATATGGGATCCTTTTTGTTTCGTCTCCATGATGGTTCTTGAAGGGAATTTCTTGGTGGTTTCACCGCTTGCTCTAGCGGTTCTTGGATAGTCAAGGGCGGATTACCCACCGAACATCTCGGCATTTTGAACACTTGCTTCTTTCTTTTGTAATCATCCTCGCCACTATTGATGTAGGAGGTGTAGCAGTTGAACTTTGCACTCCCTTTTAGTGCCTTCCATAGCCGCGAAATCATGTTTGTGTTCTTCTTGATTTGTAGAGTGTTGTGCTTGACTTGATTTTCCAAGAGGTGCTCATGAGGCGATCTTTGGTTTGGCAGCTCACAATGATGGTTAAGGAATTCATGTCCAAAGCTTTCTTCATCTTCGTCTCTTTCGGGCATTTCTTATTCATCGTCTAGTTGGTTGATTGGATGTAAGTGGAGCTCCATTTTTTTTGTTGCAATGTTTGGAAGGAGGTTGAAAACTATTGAAGGGGTCAAGGTAGTGGTATTCCATGGCTTCAAAGGAAAATTGCATACATGTCATTTCCGATGCACATTCATAAATGTATAAAGGACGTCTCCACTAGGGCCAAAGCCAAAAATGAACCTTCGGTCCAACAAATATTGCACGGCAAGGCTCCTTACTTCTATGCGGTTCTCATCATCGACCTCTTCATCATCTTCTTTGTTCTTCCACCCCTCAATTTGTATTCCAAAGTGTCGGAATAACAGGGTAACATTCCATCTATTCTTATCACGGGCTTCCTTTGCAATTGAATGTCCGCCACGTGTTCCAGAAGGATGGCAACGAATATCATCCCCGTGTTTGTGCCTTCTCCCTAGGGGTTAAACCATATTCCACCGTGCTTCCATATATTCTTTTTCAATCCTTGGAACAAGTAATGCATAGCATTTTTCCTCACAAAATGGCGGTTCCCATTCACGAAGAAGGAATTCGCCAAAATCTCCATTATGTAACGAATTGTTTGATTGCGAATCTTGGTTATGGTGGCTTCATCTTCAACGTAGTCTCCAAATGCTATCGTCCTCCATAGCTTGTTTACATTCAAACCATCCAGAAATCCAATCTTGTTTCTCTTCCTTTTGAACCCATAAACTCGACATAAGTCCCTTGTCGAGATTATATACTCTTCATTCCTGATCTGAAAGGTCACATACCCAAGACTAGTTTCAAAGTCACACTCACGGTGAAAGTCCATTTTTGCTAGGAATTGAAGAGTATGTTGGACATTGGTGGGGTAGCGAATCTAAAACAATATTCCAAGATCCATGTACCCTAGCAAGTACTTCACTTGGTGGTCGATCTCCATCTTAGACATCAGATTCTCATCCAACCACAATGTTCCTTTCACTTTCGAGTTCCATTGTGGATGGAAGTATTGTTTCTTTTCCTTTTCTGATGATGTGGGGTAAGATAGTCTCATAGATTGTCGTGGTGGTGTCATTTGTTTGGATCTTACACTTAAGAATGTAGCAAAGTGAGTTTCAAAAATTAAAGACCATAATGAGAATAACAAAAAGGTTTAGCTTTGAATTGGAATTATCAATTAAGCACAAACATTTTCATGACCCAATTCTTAGCAACTACCTCAAGCTAACTCATTCATCCAAATGCTTCATACTTAGTTAGAACCAAAATGCCATCATATTATCCAATGAAATTTTCGGCCATTAAGGTTAAAACATGCACTTGACTTTTCACTTCTCAAACTAATGACCTTTGCTCAAATGCTTTCTAGACTACCGAGTCCAAAATCCAAATGATACCTTTTAAAGAACAAATCCAAATTTAGACATGATGTGCACTTAATATAATATGTCAAAATTCATACGTCATAGATAAGACTCAAAGTAGTAAATACAAACATGTACAACAAACCAAGCATTCAAACAATCACCTTAAGCCAAGCTATTAAAAAACCAAAAATTAACTTTCTATTTATTGGAACATAGTAATCGAAATTTTTAGGTATCTCAAAGTCCCCAAAATTTTTCCAAACTCAAGAAAATGATGAAAGGTTCTAACCACATCTTAAACCCATAGCCATTATGAACCAACAAGGTCAAGTTTCCTAAAATAGAAAATTCAAGTACTATTTACTTCAAGCAAACAACTTTAGATTCATGCATTTCTAAGTGTTTCTAAGCAAATGTAGCTCATGAAGCCTTTCATAACTAAACTTTCTCTAGCCTAAAATCCCATTAAACATCATTATCTCCTACTCACTCTAAATATCGAAACTCAAAGATGGTAAAGGAGATTTTTGAAATTTTCATACCTTGTTCTTGATGTTTTGAAGAGAATAGGATGAAGAGAGAACCTTAAATGAACTTAGAAAAATCAAAACCAAAGTTTTTCAATACAAATCTCTCTTTGAAAATAAAAAGCTTCTTCCTTGCTCTTTTAGCATGAAAATGGGAACAATGAGAGGAAGAGGAGAGAGAAAAGTGCTCTCTTAAAGTTGTGGCTGGGATGAAATAGTACAAAACATATTTAAAATGTGGCCAAGATTCTAAAAATTCAAGTTTCAAATGGGAGATTTCGCAAAGTGGTCCAAAGTTGAATTTTCTTTTTAAATTGGAGGGAAAACTTATTTTCTTGAACTTGTAAAATCTTGTACCAAAAGATTTTAAATTGGATCAAAAATCGTTTAGTTTTCGAAATTCAAGCTTTTGCAAAATCACTCTTGAAATTCTTTTAAAGTGGTGAAATGCAAACATAATGCTTGAATTTAAGAGAACTTAGCTTAGCCAAATGAATGCTCTTAGAATCAAGTCATGGTGACTTGTTAAAAATGTTCATTCATATTCCATTTTGTCTTTGATCCTTGCTTTGATTTGTTCTCCCTTGGCACCTAAGCTTAGAGCAAAAGAATGTCTTTGGAACAAGGTTTTCCGAGGACATAATCATCTTTATTGAAATTAAAAGCATGAAAGACTAAAGACTTAAAAGGAAATATTTACAAAGGATATGCATGAGATTGCCTCTCAAGTGCGCATGTTTAAGGTAATTAGCTTGACCGTTCTTCTTTCTTTTAGTTGATGAAATGAAGGAGCATCCTTTCAAATTCGGGTCCTATCGGTGCCTTTTTTGTCGCATAATCCCTTATCTTGAAGAAGTTAGCAACTCCTTTACCTTTGTAGACATTCGGGTTGTAGCTGCTTTCAAAACTTGGAGATCCAAGTTCTTTCATGTCTTCTCCTCTAGCTACCTTCTCATCATGAATCCTAGTCATTTCCCTTGTCTCTCCTTGGTACATTTTACTACAATGCCCAATGTCTTTATCAAGTCAATCATAGGGTAAGATACTCCTTCGTCGACATATTTCAATGTCAACTTCTTCTCTTCGCAATCGATAATGGCACCCGTAGTTAACAAGAAGGGGGTTCCAAGTAGAATTGGGAATTTAGCTTGGGTGGATTTGTTATCCATTACTACAAAGTTACTCTCCACATACGTGCTTCCCACTCTTAGCCTCACGTTTTCCAACCTTCCCATTGGAAATTTTCGAGTAGCATCTCCCAAAATTACAGGATTAGCCCCTTCCTTGATTTCACCTTCCAAGCCAAGCTCCTTTACATGGTCTAGAGAGATCATGTTCAAGCTAGCTCTGGTATCCGCTAGAGCAATCTCAAATTTGGAGCCTTTTAGAGCACAAGGCACTACGAACCTTCCTTCATCATTGCTCCTTTTTAAGAACTTCTCTCCCACTATATAGATTGGAATATTGTTAGCTTGAAGCACCTTCTCTATCCTCTCTATGGTGGCCAATTTCTTCTCAAGCTTTTCCCTAACCCTTGCATCGGTTTTGGCCATATCATACCATTCTTCAGGGATGTCTAAGTCACCATCTTGTTTCATCTTACGATAGAGCATCTCCTTCTTATAACATCAAGGTAAGGTAAGCGGTACTTTATAGAAGATTAGTCGAAAATGGAGAATTCCTCTTCGCTTATGTATTTCTCACTAGGCTCACCGCTAGGATGCCTTGGTTTCTCATCTTCTTTCTTAAATGTCTCTTTCCTTGAGACATTTAGTTTCTCTTCTTCTTTGAAGCCTTCTCTTTCCAGCTTCCTCGAAAACCTCTTCCTTAGTAGCCTCATCTTCAATCAAAGGTTGTTTCTCTTCTTTGTCAATCTCGACATCTCCCTTAGCAAAAGGAGTGTCCTTTTTCTCAAGCTCCTTTCCAATCAGAGCACTTTTCTCTTCAATCTCAAGGTCAAATTGGGAATGACCTTTCTTAACAATCAGGTTCCCAACCAAATCCACATCCAAGCAATCAACAATCTCATCAAGAGAATTTAAAAATAGATTCTCAAATTCATCAATAATCTTTTCCTCTTCAAGAGTAAAGACAATACCTTCCCATGGTTAAGGAGTGTGGCCGATCTCTTCTAAGAAATCATTGCAAAAGTCTTTTCTTGATTCTCCTTTCTCTTTAGCTACTCCTTTTCCCTTACGGTCTGAGATCAATTGTTGGAGTTGGGAATCTATTACCTTGACATGTGAAGCAACAACATCATGCTTGATGTTCATGTCTCGGTATATAGATTCTATCTTCACATTCATTTCCCCAAACTTCTTGTTGAGCTTGACTTTTTTCTTATTTTTTCTTTCTACTAGCTTCTTACATATAGCATGATTTTCTTCTTCTTTGATAGGACCAGTTTGTTGTTGAGGCTTTTGGTAGTAGCCTTGCTAATATTGGTATTGGTACCCTTGTTGGTTAGTCTTTGGAGGATAGACTTAATCTTGTGGATTCTCCACATTAGTGCTTCGGTAAGATAAGTTGTTGTTGTTGAAAGGCTTGTATCTTTGGTTGAAGGGTTTTTGGTAATACCCTCCTTGTATGTAGCTCACTTCTTCTTGGTTTTGACCTTCTTGTTCTTTGACTTAAGTTTCCGCAATGTGAACATTTCTTCTTATTTGTTGAATGAGCCTATCAACCTTATCACTAAGCTCCTTGATCTTGTCTTCCTTAGATCTTGTGCTTCTCATCCTTCTATCATAATCATTCCCATCGTAATTTTCGCTTTGGGGGAGACTGTCTATGAGTTTCTCTCCTTGATCGGCAGAAAGACTATCAAAGCTTTCCATGGAGGGGGTGTTCAAAGCCAAGTGGTACTTCTCTTGGATACCTCTAACGTGAGCCAAGTTTACAATTTATAAAACTAATTTCAAACTTTAAATCCCGCAAGAGAACGGGGTCAATCATAGTACTTTATGGTCGTCTAAGGATATAGAGGCTCGACTAGTAGAACCTAAGGAAAAAGAATGCACTAAGAGTCCTACTATAGGGGGCGATTTAGTAGGGATTGTCACGGGTCTCCACTAAATCTAATGATAGTCAAGGCCAAACATGGTGAAAACTAATAAAAGAAAGCATTAAGAAAGTTAACAAGAAAGTAACGCAAGAAATGAGTAAACTTGGATCTAATCAAATAAAAGATAGGATCTTGAGACAATGGTTATGGGTTCGGGTTCAATCTAGAGATTTGATGGACTTTTGTAAGGCTTTATTAGAGGATCAAAGCTATTCCTATACTAAGGATCCCTCTATTATTGATCAACCCACTCTCGTGACGGTGATCTATTCACCTATACACATTACAAGGCTCAACTCTCATTTGTTGCCTATCTAAACATGTATGTTGTTATGGATGATTTTGGTTGTTCTTTGTAGCACTACAGAAGCTGGAGATTGATGAATGTTTAGCAAAGGTTCAAGAGTGTTTTTGCTAAGCTTTGAGATCAAAGATGGCAAAAGGTTGCTTGTTGTATTGATTCTTTCCTTAGGGTTTTCGTGCGGGCACGTTTTTCCTTTAAGCTTGGTATTTATACATGGGTTTCATGATTATCCCTCCAAGAATTGGATATATCATGATTATGTATAGAATATATGCATATTTATCTAAAATACATGTCATTATGTACTAGTTGGAATAGCGAAAATAAAGGAGAGGCGGTGGTCGGCTGGCTTCCGGCTTCCAGCTATGCTTGGTCGTCTGACTTCTGGCTTCCGGCTATAGGAAGTCATCTGGCTTCCTGCTTTTAGGCATTCCTCTGCTTTGAGGTCTTACTGCTGTACTCCATCTAAGTCTGGGGAATTCCCATGACCTAAATTACTCCCAGCAGTTTCCCCCTTATTGCGCAGGTTCGATCCGAAGCTGTGGAATAATATGTCTTCTATGTGGCATAGGTAGGAAGCTAGCGGTCGCTTGGCTTTTTTAGCTTTGACTTGCGCCGCCTCTGCTTTCCTTAAGCGTTTCCTTGCTTTTGGTTCAAGTTGTACCAGATAATGAACATTGCTGCGGCGGGAGGTTGCGTTTGGCTCTTTGTCGTCTGGCCTTGGGGCTTCGACTTTTGAACTCTTGCGAACCGCTTGCAGCTTTCAAGGAGGATTATTTTGAAAAAATCCCATCTGTTTGACTTGGCGAAAAGGGATGCTTATAGCCGTTGGCGAATATTGATGAAGATTTGAAGAGGGAGAATATAGCCGTTACTCTTCTCGCGAGATTCGCACCAATGATTAGACGCGTGCGGCTCACTTCAATTTCTCCTCTTTCTTGTAAACCTTCTCTTCTTTCTTCTTTGGAAATTTCGCCTCATCTTCTTTCTCTTACTAGAATTCTTGATTCATCTTCTTCCCTTTTTTACCGAAATCGTGCTCCCGGAATAACTTTCAAGCTTTCGATCCGCGATCCTTAAGGTTAGATCATCTTTCTCCCTCTTCTTTTTCGCTTCTTTTAGGATAGATTCTTGGAGTTGGATTTTAGGATTTCAAATCGACCTTAGCTTTTAGGTCTTTCTTGTCCCGATCAGTTTCTAGACCCAAGATCGAAACTTTCTTGAACCTAGATATGACTAGCTCTGGTGATGAATTTTCTTCGGTGGCCTCATCCTCCATAGGGGTCCGTGTTCGGAGGAGGCGTTTAATTAGAACTAGCTCATCTCCTGAGGCTGAGGGGTCTTCTGAAGACACGGAGATCCCTGAGGCCAACCCGTTGCCGGTGCGCTCCACCGCGGGTCCGGAGCTCATGAAGGTTGGCCCTTTCTCAAACGTGAGCTCTAAGCTCTTGGAGGAATGGAGGCAGAAGTACTCTATTGGGGCAGACGTCCACTTGAGGCTACCTGGGGAAGGCGAGAGGGCTTCTGAATGCCCAGGAGACAAGATAGCCATGTACGAGGGCTATTTTGAGGCTGGAGTCAGGGGTGTAACGCCTCCCCTGGTGAGGAAGGTCTCGGAGCACTTTAACATTTGCCCTTCTCAGCGGAACCCACCAGCCTGGAGGATTCTCACTTCCATCCATGTCGTAAACGAGTTCCACGGGCTAGATCTCGGCATTAATGAGCTCTTTTACTCTTACGACTTTCCCCACGTTCTTCCGGGTGAAGATAGATATTACTTCCGACCTCACGTTGGGACTCCCTTAGTATTGGAGCTAGAGAGGGAGGAGAGGAAAGGGGCACCCTTCACGAAGCACTCGGCCTAGAAGTTTGTCTTTATGAGAGTCGGGACTTCCCCTAGGTTCTCTTCTCTTTGGAAATTCACTGGTAAACTTAGGATGTTTATGGTTTTTCCGCTTCCAGTTTGGTTATTAACCCTTTTAATCCTTTTGCCTTTGCAGAAGCATCTACAGAGAAGTCGGAGGCGGGCAAGGAGAAGGCGGAGGAGACTTTAGAGATCCCTGCTGAGGAAAGGAGTATCCTATTCCTTTTGAGTGAAGAAGCGTTGAACCAGAGCAACATGAGAGGTTTCCTCCTTGTTTTTTGCTTCTTTTGTCTGCTTGCTTCTGGCTAGCTTCTTGACTGCTTTTTTATCTTGCTGGAAACATGTCGGGATCCGGGTCCAAGGCGCTAGAGGATTTTAAGAGGGCTCAGGCGGCAAGAAAGGCAAAGTTGGCGTCCGGGAGCGGCTACGGAGGTGGTAGAGATCTCAGAATCTCCTGCGACTGGATCCAAGAGAAAAGCGGCCCAGAAGGCTACCACCTCTAGCAAGAAGCAGAGAGGTCCTCCAGCCAAGAAGCCTTCCTCCTCTATCGTTGATCTTGATGGCACCCTGGAGTATTTGCAGGGATCTGTCTTCCCTGCTCTTCCCTCTGACCCTCCTAGCTCTGGTGATTTCGCCATCTTTGACCAGGTCCAAAAGGAGCTTATCAAGGTACTTGGCCTGCCTTTGGCATCTGGCTACTACCTCACTGTCTCCTTTTATTTTGGCTAACCTTCTTACTTTTGTTGCTCAGCTTACGGCTTTTCTCTTCCATGCCAAGGACCAGGTCGCCACTGAGGTGATCGTTGCTGGAAGGGCTCAAGTGGAGGATTGCCTTGCCAAGCTGAAGGCGGAGAAAGATAGGTCGACTGGCTTGGAGAAGGAGCTGAAGGAGATGAAGGGTCTACTCCGGGGGCTGGAGTCAGAGAAGGAGAAGGCGGCAGAGAAGGTCCTCAGCTTGATTGAGGAGAAGGCGAAGCTGGAGGAGGAGCTGGATAACCTGGACGCCCGGGTGGCCACTGATGTACATACAATTTCATGCATATTTTAGTGTGTTTTAGCTTAGTTTTCATTCATTATTAGGATGTAAATAAGCACATTTGCTTTAGAATGCATCACTTAGAGTCTAGAGTCTAGATTAGGTTCATATTGCATTTTTGCATCCATTTTCTTGCATTTGTAGGTGCTATTTTGGATGGAGTTTGGAGGCTCTAAATGGTGGATTCAAGGATGGATTGGACCTTGAAAATCATGGAAACAAGAAGCTAGGAGCACATGGAAGAGATAGAGATCAAAGGGGATGCAAAAGGGGAGCAAAAGCCTT
>OVAN01007462.1:0-19638 GCA_900406275.1 Anastatica hierochuntica | reverse complement strand
CTCCTTCTTACCTGCTCTCAAAGCTCTCCTGACTTCCGCATCCCTGTTTGAAACAAGTTCCTTATTGGATGAGATGAGTTCGTTAACTTGCGCATCAGCTGTCTTCTTCGCGCTTTCGAGTGCCAGAATCTTGTTGCTCTTAACCTTGAGGTCCAGGGATAAGTCAGCTATCTTCCCCTCGCGAGCCTCCAGCTGAGACATCAGCTCCCCCACTTCAGCTTGGAGCTTCAAAACGTTGGATCTGGATTGAACCAGAGAATTTTGGTGTCTTGAAAAGCAACTCTCACATCCTTGAGCTCACGAGCGTTAGGAAAATCCTCAAATAGGTTCTCATAACCAACAGTAGACTAATTTATCGCGCTAGCCAACTAAGTAACAAAAATAAGTCAGAAAGGAGTTAATCAGTCAAGGAAACAACAGAAGAAAATAAAATTACCTGACCATGATGGTAAGATACATCCAGGTAACCTGCTTTGTTCCTCAAACTGTTAATAGCCGAAAATGGGGATCCTGGCTGCTTCATATGACGCATCAGGGTAGCCAGCCCCCAGCTGTCATCAAGCACTGAACCTGGGCCTGAGTGAGTGAAACTCCAGGCACCCTGACCACCCCTAGAGGAAGAAGAAGAAGTTCTGGCCACTCTATTCCCGGAGCTGGAACGTACCCTCTTGGCGGAAGGACGGTCAGACTCCTGGCTACCCCTCGAAACGTGGAGGCTGGCAACATTATCTCCAGAGATCACAACTTCTTTTCCCCTAGGGTCAGAATGGTCTGCACCGGAGGTATCGATTTCTGTGTTTTGCCTCTTGGGCAAAAGGGGCATTGTGAATGGTTGTGATTGGGATAGCTACCTGTGGAGGTTTAGATGAACCGTCATCAAGCATCTCTCTAATTGAGTCACGAAAGGAACCTGCAGGGACCTTGTCACTTAGGCTCCCTTTGGAATGAGAACCGCCAGAGGTCCTCATTTGATGAGATCTAGCATCAAGGGAGCGGAAAGAAGGCTGAAGAGGCATCTTCTGGATAGTCTCTAAGGTGCTATCTTCTGTGTAAATGTCGACAGGAGACAAGTCTTCGGTCACTTGACATCAGAGAAACTGTCAATAAAAAAAATAGACGAAAGACTTACGGCTAAGAAAGCTTACCTTCGAGTTGGTTCACACGGATCGGTTCAGGGTACGTAACCCTATAATACTCAGGAAATATGGCCTTACGGATCCTTAGAGAAGGGAAATCAGACCAGTTGAGAGGTCCTTGTTTCAGTCTCCTTACCAGGGCTCTGGATATCTTGAGGGAGGCGTTCGGAGGGTCCGTAGTACCTGGAAAACAGTGATAACCATACATCAGCAACGTAATATCTGGGGAGTAAAATCTCAGGAAAGTGAGAGCAACCCTAACTAATCAAACGAACCCAAGAGGTACGCCTTGAGCGACCCTCAGGGACCATAGAAGGGTCAACTTTTACAAAAAAGAATTTTTTGCGCCAGAATTCATCACTAACAGAAAACGAGAAGATCCCACGACCAGGGCGAGCCGCGAGGTAATAGGTACCATCGGCCCCTTTGGTAGGGTTACTCTCTTTGATCATGTAAAGATTGACTACATCTTGGATGCCAAACTCGATTCCCTCCTCTCTGGATCTGGTGATGAGACCCATGACTACCCAGATAACAGAGGGACATAGCTGGGGAAGAGCCAGACCATAGCGGTCGAGGAGATCTAACAAGAGAGAAGGGAGAGGAAATCGAAGATGGCATTTTGAAATGTACTGCTCGTGGACACAGAAACACCCCTCCGGTGCATGCTTGGGGGTCTCTAAAGACGAAGGGACCAACATCAAGTTCTTCGGAGCACCAGCCTTCACTATCAGGTTACATACCTCCTGATCAGTAAGAGAAGAAGGCTGGTGGGGCCCAAAAACGACATCTCTGGAATTGGTCAGGGTAAGAGCCCTAGAAACCATCTTCTTCTTGAGAGCCACGTCGGCAGCCCTATCGATTATGGCAAGGTTCATCCGCTTGCGCTTACGGACTTCTCATGAAGCCTTAGAGCCGCCCGCTTTGTCTTTGCTCTTACCCATAGAGCGAAAAGAAGGGAAAGAGGAAGAAAACAACTAAAGGGCTTCTGGAAAGGGAAAATTCTTAAGGAACTAATGAAGAGGAGATCGAAAGAAAACGAAAACAGTTTTAAGAGAAAAAAGAAACAAAACGACGAGATAAAGAATGTAAAAGGGAAGAGAGGTTACCTTGGCGATCATGCAAGTGGCGTATGGAGGTAGAAGTGGTGCAGTTAATGATGATTTTATATATCACTTTAAATCTTTTCGAAACCCAAGTGTAACCCTTTGGTTCCCTCATAGCGACAACCCTTGGATTGAGGCGAGTCAAATCTTTAATAAATATTTGGTAATATCTTTGGCGGGATTTCTTCTAATAGAAGGATTCGCGCACCTCGGCCCAAATAACACTGGCCCAAGACGCTGGGGGCAATTGTTAGGGGCCGAAATTCCGCAGGCCCACTACGAATGAGGAAGCTGGACCTGTGTCAAAGCAGAGAGACCAATTACAAAGTCGGCCCATTACAAAACCTAAAGAGAAGGCTTCGCTTAGTTAAAGGAGAGGTGTAAGTTGCGAGATCACAGGAGAAGATATCGCAGAGGTGGCTCCGAGGATCTTGGCAGATCAGGTTATAAATGGGAGCCTTCGAGAACATAAGGGGGGGTTGGATTTTCGACAGAACGAGAGAGAGAGAACATTACTTCTAGCTTTCGATTATTCTTTCTTCATTTTACTTGTAAACATTTTTCAAACAAACATCAATACAATCAAAGTGCTACTTTTTCAATCTATCATCTTAGCTCAAACGGGATTCGCTCCCACCTTGTCTCACTTCTAAAACCTCTTCAAGATTATCCTAAGATAATTGTGAGATCTAACCCTCACAACTACCAAAGTCCTAGTCTCATACCGGAGTCAAGCTAATGACTATAAACAAGCGCCCTGGGGAGGAATTCCCAAGAAGAAAAATCAACTTTGTTAAATAAATAAACATTTTTAATTTCAATTTTCTATATTATATGCTTAAGTATCTAATATAAGTTTTGTGATTTTTGTTTATAGGAGTGTGACAATGAACGGAGCATCTACCAAACGGATTCCCTAAAAGATTTTAGCATTATCCTTAATTTTTAAAATGTTGGGCAAGTTGTTGAGAAATGAAGAGAAAGAGGAGTGACTTGCAAATATTTTATTAAAGCACATGTCTTTAGTAGCTTATCTATTTCATTGACATTACTTTTCTCTCTCGCTTAACACTTAGCAAGAAACTCTCTCTCATTTGCTTGAAGAAAAATCGAAACCTCCTCCTAGGATTTTCGAAAATTTTGAACTTGATTTTCTAAGTCATTCTCTTGAATCATTACTTGCATTTATCTCTTGATAACCTCAGGTATGTCTCTAATCTTTATATTTTGAAGAAATGGTTANCTTAACACTTAGCAAGAAACTCTCTCTCATTTGCTTGAAGAAAAATCGAAACCTCCTCCTAGGATTTTCGAAAATTTTGAACTTGATTTTCTAAGTCATTCTCTTGAATCATTACTTGCATTTATCTCTTGATAACCTCAGGTATGTCTCTAATCTTTATATTTTGAAGAAATGGTTAAGCTTTCTTAGATTCTTGGGTTCTTTAATCTTGGAGTTCTAAGCTTGAAATAAGATTTTCTTATGGTTAGAATAGCTTAGAGAATGCATGAGAATGAGGATTCATGGCTTAGATTAGAAGATTTTATTCTTATTTGGAAATTTGGAAAAATGTGTTCTTAAAGTGTTCTTGAATATGAATAGTAACGTTTTCAAAATTTCATGCATTTGAATGATTTAATGATCTCTAATGATAACTTAGGGTTAGATATGAAGTTTCCAACAAGAATTTTGCAATTCTATTGAGTAAAAACGAAGTTATGACCATTTTAATTTATGGTTTTGGATTGGTGACGGGAATGAATAGCAAAATTTGAAAATTTGTACTTTTTGAATTTTGGGCATCTTGAGTTATATATTTCATTAATCTTATGTACCTTGATGCCTTGAGAATGTTCTTTGACATTTGAACCTTCTTGAATTCAAAGATTTTTGAGCCATAAAATTTTATGAACTTACATATAACATTCTTTCAATGTAGAAATCAATTGAGTGAACAAGCATAATGGCACCAGACACAGGAGGTAGAAATCCGAACAAGCTTCTACCTCTAAGGGAGCAACAAGTTCAAGAAGAGCATCGATGCCACCCAAAAGCACTCCTCAAGGGCGGCCAATCGTGAGCGCCCGGTCTCAAGAACACCTCCACCTAATGCGTTAGAAATCGAAGATGCCTCTTGGAGCGAGGAAGAGAGGGAAGAAAGGAGATTCTTTGAAAAGATAGACTTCGAGTCTACAAAATTCCTGGGGAAAAGGCTATTACAAGCTATGGGGCTTTATGAAGAAGTATGCTATCTACATGAAGGGATGAATCTCCAATGCTTGATTGACATGAGTGAACCCCTCTATGAGGAGAAGCGAAGGATTTTCTTGCCACGATGAAGATTGTCTACAATGCACCATCACAGCCAAAGGTAAGATTTGGCTATCTCAACTTCAAGATAAGGGAGAAGGAGTACTTAATGAGCATCTTTGAAGTTTGCAAAGCATATGATCTACCACAAGCGGAGGAAGCTAAGTTCCCTTATTCGAACGGAATCAACACTTTTTGGGACCTCATAGCCGATGGACCATTCACAAAAGCAAACCCCAAGACTTCGAGAATAAGAAACTAGGTAATAAAATATGTCCAAAAGCTATTGGCCAACACGCTTTTTGCTAGGACCAAGATTGGCACAGTACACAGAAGCGAAGTGCTTCTTCTATTTTGAGGGCTAAAGGAAGGTTTGGATCAATGGAAGGAATATGCTGAAGATGATGATTTTGGTTCGAACATCAATATAGTGGTACTCTTCCTTAGACACATGGTGAGCTTCCAAGGTAAATGGGTTAGGACAACGACCCTTCTAACAATTCTATTTGGGAGTTTCCTAACGCCGTTATTCAAGAGAGCTCAAGTAACGTTAGGAGAACCATGCTTGGTGAGAGATCCAATAGTTCTTAGAGACCTCATAAATTGGCGTTTCATCTGAATCAACAAGACGACCAAGGAGATGGAGAACCTCTTTAAAAAATTCAATACCGGAAAGATGGTATATCTAAGTCTTCTTTGCGATGAGCTAACAAACATAAGCTCATTGAACAATGTCATCTTCGTGCATTCGGGTCGAGAGGATGAAACAGAAGCTTCAAGTGAAATGAGAATGATACGAGCTCATGGGGAGTCAAATGCGGATGGTTCCGCCGCCGCCACAAGCACCACCTCCAATTTAATTCCATTCGTTCCACAAACAAGGAGCGAAAGGGAAATCCTAAAAGGCTATTCAAGAAGAAAGGAGAGCATTTGAGGAAAAGGTGAACCGTGACATTGACGGCCTAAGGAGGCAACTCATTGGGGCGCATAGCCAACCGAGACATGAAGAGTTGGGGAGTGGACACACAGAAGGAAGCATTGCCCAAGCAAACACCCCACTAGCCGCGGAAGCTCTAATATCTTTGGTAGAGATGAGAGAGCACATAAGAAACGACCCCAACATGAAGACCTACAAGCAAATGAGGAAGAGGAGAGAATCCACCAAACCAAGCTCACCTTAAAAAAAAAAGAGGTACAACCTACAACCATTGTGAATACCATCTCATATTTTCGGTTTTAGTTATTTGTTTTGAAGGTGAATCTCACAGCTTCGAATTCACCGGGACGGTGAAATTTAAGTCCGCGGGAGGAGCCTTGGAACTAATGCTTATTCTGATGTTTTCCTTCTGTCATATTTGAGTCATGCATTGTAGATAGTTACGATTTATAAAAAAACCAAAAAAAAATCGAAAATTTTCAAAAACCCGGAAAGATTTTCAATGTTTTTTTCAAAAAAATTTGCATATAGTATGCATCCATTTGTGAATACTTATGTGGTTGGAGCATATAGGATTGCATTTTTACATAGAGAACGTTTCCTTGTAAGTAGACTTAGTCATGCTTACAATTCAATGCCCTCATTAGTAGTATTATGATGCTTGAACCATTTAGAAATTTGGAAAATCCATGCTTTGAATTGGCTTCTCGAAACTCTTTGTGAAAATTGAAGCATATTGGATTTGAAACCTACCCCATCTAAGTGAACCTAACTGGAACTAGTTTTTCTTGCTTATGGTCTTGAAGTACTCTTCCATGGTAAAACACTAAATACTTGAGTTATGTTTTGACCTTATTTTGCCACTCTTCTTAACTCAAGTGGTTACTCTCATTTTAAGAGTAGTTACCCCAACTTGAAAACCCAAAACCTTTCTTTTTATACCATCCTTATCGTTTGAATGTGAGGCCTCCTTGGAAAATGCACACATGAGCAAAAACTCGTGTAAATTGAAGTTGAACGACAAAGTCTAGTGCTTCCTTAGAGTTAGCCTCATTTTAAGGTTAACTAGATTTTAGGAAGGAGTCTTTTAATTAATACATGGGTTTAGGAGTTGTTCTTGGTGAGTCTAGTGTTAAAAGCTTGAGAAGATTGTTCTTAATAGAGAAGTTATGCAAGCATAGTTGAGAAAATATAAGGGAAAGAGTATTTAAGGAAAAGAGTCTAAGAGATCCAAAGTCTTGAGAGTTCCTAGCATAAGTCTCAAGGGTTAAGAATTTTCAAGAGAGTCACTAGTGAAATTTAAAGAAAGAGAAAAATGAATCAAGGTTTTTGATTTAGTGATAGTGGCTCCAAATTAAAGAGAATTGCTAGAAGAGTAAAGGGTTTGATAGAATTACAAAAGAGTCTATTAGTGCTAAGCAAAAATCGAAAAAAAGGGAGTCGTTGATCTCGTTGGGGAATCTTGAGAATCTTGCTAAGAAAGAGCATGTGAGGGTTTTGATCTCTAGAGCCTTAAGAAGGGAAACAAATCCAGGTAGTGTAGTTAATTAATGGGAATCGGGAGTTGTAGCCTAGTGGAAGTAATAGCTTTGTATGCCTAAGTTGTTTGGCTACTACCTTGATTTTGTCATATGTCTTGCATTACTTGTTTTTGAGAGAAGACCACCATCAAAAATTGAGTGAAACCTCCTTTAAACACTTCTTTAAATACCCATCCCCTTTTATTTTTCAAGTCGAATGGATTGAGAATTCTTGCCCATAAGTAATGACCGCACGCAATAAGCTTAATTAAATGTTAAGGGATAGGTGGATAAGATGGTATGTGGATATTTAACTTAGGTGCCTAGAGATAGTTCTTGTGATGAGTATGGCGAAGTACATTGAGTATTCGTGATTTGTGCATTATAATACTCCTCTTTAGGACATTGGGTTGAAGGCATTTCTAGATATACTTTGACTTGGATTCTCATTTTCAAACCTCGCTTCCGAATTTGATCTTTGTTGTTTGCTTGAGGACAAGCAAAGGAAAAGTCCGGGGGAGTTGATGTACATAGGTTTTTATGCATTTTAAAGCTCATTTATTTAATGTTTTAGATGCAATTAGGTTGTAAATATTGCATATAAGTCTTAGAATCCATAAGTTTGAGTCTAGAGTCTAGTCTAGGATCATTTTGCATTTTCAGACCATCTTCTTTGCATTTGTAGGTACAATTTTTGGAGATCAATTTGAGAGCTTGAGATGATGGATTATAGAGGCTAAAAGGTCAAAGAATTAAGGGGATTTGAAGGCTAGAAGCAATGGAAGAAGATGGGATCAGAGGAGGCTGGCAAATGTAAAAGAAACAAGCCACAAACTGTCAAGGAGGTCTAACATCAACCCAAAGGTTGATGCCACCCAACATTGGGTCAATGCTGGCTTCCCTTGACAGTGTTGCTGCCCAACTTGGTATAGCATCGACCAAGGGGTCGATGCCAGCTTCCCTTGGGTCGATGCCAAACAACATTGACGAGAAAATTAGCTTTCTTTCACCTATAAATACCCCCTTTTTTACCTAGTTTTATGTATCCAAGACTTTTACAACTATTCTCCTTCTTCAAGATTGAGTTTTTATGATTTCTCTCTTGATCTTTAAGATCAAGAATATCTCTTTTTAAGTTTGTATCTTGGATCAAAAATCTATCTTTATCTATGGAATATATCTCTTTCTCTTCATCTCTTTTCTTTTTCTTTATGTTGTGTGAGTAGTCTTTTTGATGGAACTAAGGATGTTTAGATCTACTTAGATTAGGTTGTGATATTATGTTAGGGATAGCTAATCTTAGGTTTCCAAAGGATTTGATGTGCTTATTGCTAGGTTTTAGAGTAGCTAACTAAGATCTAGACTTGTATGCATTTCCCGCCCGAGAGGTGTTCAATGAAATGCCTAGGAGAACCAAATACTTGCTATCTCAATCCAGCCAATGAGAGTTGTTTTCTAGATTGATTAGTGACTATATGAGCTTGTTCTAAATGATTGCTAATCGATTTATCATTTGCAACAAACGAGAGTTGAGCGAATGCGATTGATAAGGAAAAGGTCTCTTGCCATGAGAGTGGATTAGGCTAGTATTGCCTTTAGTCATAGATTTGTGCTCAATAGCTTGATCTAACACCATCACCACCTTTCTAAGTGGATCTATTATAACATCTTTTGGTCCATCATCTTAGTTTATAGTTTATTTCAAGTTTGCACCTTTAAGTTTATGTTTGCTTTCTTTGTTTAAGTTTATTGTCTTTATCTAAGTTGTTTACTTTATTTCCTTGCTTTTATTTCTAGATTATTACGAAAACCCAAAACAATCCCAACCTTTCTTATTTGCTTAGATTAGTCTTGAGTGTGTATTCTCAATGCTTATATCTATCTAGCTAAAGTTTGCTCATTGAAGTTCGACCCCAAAGTACTACAATGACATATCCGTACACTTACGGATTGTGTGATTGTTAGGAAACGGGCTTATAAATTTAAAGCTTCGTTGTTCGTTTTCTAGCAACCAATAGTAGCCTTGGAGTTACCATGCCCTTTGGGATTATTTCTATGCGCCAGTTGGGCCTGATAGGCTGGGTCTTCCTCCCATTTAATTTAAGCCCAAGCTTTGGAGAGTACGTCCTCCATGGTGTGGTAGGGATATTTGGTGAGATCTTTGTACAAGTCACCATCGTTCAACAGTCCATGCCTAAAGGCTGAGATGGTTGTGGAAGCGACGCAGTTAGGAACAGACACCTTCTCCCTGTTGAACTAATGTAGAGACTCCCTCAAGCTCTCGTCTAGGCATTGCTTGATTCGATAGAGATCATCAGAGTCACGTCTCGAAACTCGGCTGCTAGTGAACTTCTTAACGAAGCAATCCGTTAGCATGGCGAAGGAGTTGGTGGAGTCGTTGATTAGGTTGGAGTACCACGATCGCGTTGGGCCTGTGAGGATTGCTCTAATTCCTTTGCACATATAGATTTCCAAGTACTCATAATTGATGGGAGCGGTAAGCATGTGTTGAAGATACTGCGAGATATGTGTATCTGGATCGGTGGTCCTATTGTACAAAGTCATGATCGGCCAATCGAATATTTTTGGGATTTTGCTAAGGGCGATAGAGTCAACGATGGGTGTATCTGCTTAGGAGTTGGGAGTGCTCTTGATATTCAGTGAAGCTACTCCCGGTAGACACTTTATCATATTCTCCATGGCTTCTAGCCTTCTCGTTAGCTTGGCTTCTATACCAAGGGCCTCGTTAGCATTTCCCTCGTAGGGTTTGCTAGGACCGCTTTGATAGTGTGAGCCAGGGGTCCGGGTCAGCCCTGAGCTTGAAGTCTGATGTGTTCGAATTTCCTTAACAACTTTTGCTGGTGTTTCGCCTAGTGTCTGCATCAATGGGACTTTCCTTTTGAACCTAGCACACCTTTCCTCATCTTCATCGTCACCGTCGGGTGTATCAGCGTTATTCTCCGCCGTTAAGGCTTTGAGAACCATGTTCTCGTCTTCTAACTCCTTTAGACGAGCTTCATTCTCTCTCAGCTTTGCCGCGATCAGCTCGTACTCTTGAAGTTTCGCCGCAATAACCGCATCGTCGGCTGTCTCGGGTGTTTCCTCCTCAGGTTGAATTACAGCAACCTCCACGGATATGGGTTCGAGAGTTTTGTTGTTCTCTAGTTTGGATGAAATGTTAGATTTGCTCATCTTTGTTTCTTTGTACTTGTTGAAATCTCCCCCTCCTTCCAGCGCCAAACTGTTTGGGGGGGGGGGGTTTGGTGATTCTTCAATGGAGAAGAACAAGAACAAACCTACTACTAAGGGTTTTAGAGTTTTGAGGAAGATGAACGAAAAGAGAGAAAGAGTAATGTAAAACGATTCTTCTTTATTGATAAGAGAGATCGATTACTATAAGGTGTGTTTGTCAAAGTTTTCGGATCCTTGAATTAGGGTTCTTCCCTTTGTAATTATAGCCTTCAAATTAGAGTATTTCCATATATTTTATAGATAACTTCTAAATTCGAGTCTATGTTACAATAAGGAATATTTCCCTAGATTCATTAAGGCATTTTTCCTTATCTCTTAAGATTTAGACCGACTAAGGGGATATCCGCCCTACCTTGGCTATGACCTCGGTTTGGCGATGGTGTCCCTGGCTATGGCCTTGGTTTGCATCTACAACTAGGGAGTTTATTTATATCTCCTTGGTCTAGGCTATGGCCGGACTCTAAGGGAATAAAATTACCCCCAACATATATGAAAAAATTAATAATATATAAAAAGTAAATAATGTGTATATACGGATATACACTTGTGGGGCATTCGAATCTAATTGAGAGTTGGATTTTAACTCCAATAGTTATCAACCCAAGTGAATTCTATTATGACTAGGATAAACATGTTACTTTATATATAGTTTAGAAACGAATATGTGGGAGATGATTATGATTCTTCCTCTCATTCGCGTAACACCAAAAGTTGGCAAGACGAAAATAACTTGTTTGAAAAAAAATTCAAAATCCAAGAGATATGAACCGTTCGTAGTGTTTTAGAGATATGATCCCTATGGTACTAGCATACTACCTCGATCCAATTTTTGTGTGCATGGATACTGATACAGGCACGATACTTGGAGTGCTTAGAAACCTCGATCCATATTCAGATTAGACTTTCGCTGCGTATTTTCCAGGTATATTCGATACATGTAGATTAGATTCAAATTCATTTATTTGCATGGTTCCTGGAAATTAAATTCGTAAATATATTTAGAAATCGTTTACAAACCATTAGGAATTCTAACATTGACCTCACCCAATGGAAAGACGGCATCTCGAGCAGTTCGATGCGAATTCAAAACCACAAACAACAAAGATGAGTATGAAAACCTCATAGCAGGTCTCACTCTAGCCAAGGAGTTGGGAGCTTAAAAAATTTCGGGCCATTGTGATTCCCAACTGATCATCAATCAAATCCAGGGCTAATATCAATCCAGGGATACCACCATGGCCAGGTACCTAACGTTAGCCAAGGAACTCGTAGTTGATTTCTACAAATACAAACTGCATCAGGTCCCACGAGAAGAAAATAGCCAAGCTGACGCCGTGGCTAACCTCAGATCGGCATTACAAACCACTGAGAAGTTAGATATCCCTCTGTTGATGTTGCAATGGCCTTCCATCGCCAATGAAGTACTCGCAGCAGAAGTAGAAACAGGCGATGGTATGAGCCAAGAGTCAACCAAATCAACACACGATTGGAGAACACCAATAGTGAGATATCTCAAAGATGGTATTCTACTAGACCTGAAAGTCGAATGTATTAACATCAAATGGCAAGCGACAAGGTATTATCTTGTTGGAGAGAACCTCTATCGACGATCCTTTGGGGGACCATTGCTAAGATGCCTTGGATGNGGGGGGGGGGGGGGGGAGGGGGGGGGGGCAGGAGTCTTGCTCTAAGGACACAAAGAGCAGGATATTATTGGCTAATGCTGCCCAACGATGCAAAGCTCCATGCGCGCAATTGCAAGCAGCGCCAAATCCATGCTCAAGTGTCCAAGCTCCCTCATGAGAATTTGAAACCAATCAGTGCATCATGGCCCTTCGCAAATTGGGGCATGGATATAGTTTGAAAACTCGCTATGGCACCCTCGAAGAAGGTCTCTTTGTTGGTAATGATGGATTAGTTTACCAAGTGGGTAGAAGCAGAAGCACTGAGCACAATCACAGATGTCCAAATACAAAGTTTCCTATGGAAAAGAATCATATGTATATTTGGAGTGCCCCACGAGATTGTCACAGACAATGGGCCCCAATTCACAAGCAATGAGTTCAGGGATTTCTGTAACACATGGGAAATTAAGCTTAGCTTCGCTACACTATGACATCCTCAGTCGAATGGCCAAGCAAAATCAACTAATAAGACAATCGTCAACATGTTGAAAAAGAAGCTAGACGCGAAGAAAGGACTATGGGTCGATGAACTCCCTGGTGTACTATGGGCATACCGGACGACCACCAAATCAGCAACTGGCGAAACCCCCTACTCCATGGTTTATGGCACGGAGGCAGTTATTCCCTAAGAAATAAGTGTGAAGACAGTTAGAACTCTCTGCTATGACGAAGAAACTATTGATGACTCGATGACCCTCGACCTAGACCTAATTGAAGAAAGGAGGGACACCGCAATGGTGCAAAATTGGTGTTACCAACAAGAAGTAGCCAGGAGTTACAATAGAAAGGTCAGGAAACAAACTTTCCAACGACGAGATTGGGTTTTTAGAAGAGTGTTCGACAACACCAAGGACAAAGTCGCAGGAAAATTGGCCCCAAGTTGGGAAGGATCTTACAAGATCATAGATGTGTAAAATGCTGGAACTTACAGACTGCAAGACAGGCATGGTAGAAAGCAACCAAACACCTGAAACGACCTACACCTCAAAAAATACCACTTTTAGAAACTGTGGGTCTTGAGATACATATTTGAAGGGAAAAAAATAATGTCATTCGAAGAAAAAGGGGTATATGTTACCCCTAGGAAACTCCATGGATAGGAACTAAGGCTAGGAGCCTATTAAAACCCATGTAATGCGGACAAGCTCCTAACCATGGCTAAAAATCCATGTAATGCGGACGAGCTCCTAACTACGGCTAAAAATCTATATAATGCGGATTAGCTCCTAACTATGGTCCATGTAATACGGACGGGCTCCTAAAACCATGTCTGGAAGGGCATGGTAAAAATGTAGACGGTCTCCTAATGATGGTGGATGCAATGCATCCAAACAATGGGTTAGCAAAGCTAATGGAACATGTGCACCCCTGTCCATTCTAGCACGCGACCCATAGAGAGAATCGTACGGTAACAATATTGGCAAAAAAAGAGGCTACAAGCCCAAGGACCATGAGTCCATTCACAAAACTCACTAAAGGTTAGTACTGCTGATCACGGACTCTAGACCGGGGACCATGAGTCCACCCAAGGCACGTGTACCCAAAGGTCTAGTGACCACCAAGTTCACGAAACTCACCAAAGGCTATGAGCCCTGGGACCATGAGTCCAACCAAGACAAGTGTGCCCAAAGGCCTAGTGCCCACCGAGTTCACGTTAACTCATTTCTAACAAACGCTCACAAGTGCTTAGATGCTTTTGTTGCATAAAATAAACTACGGGTTTATGCACCCAAAGGCAAGAAAAGTTAAAGGTTCATATTACAACCAAAAATAAAGTTAAAGGCCACACGAATGTGCCTTCAAAAAATAAAAGAAAAGAGAAACATGGCGAATATAGGGGTTGTCTATGCGCATCACTCTGCCTTTGACTCAGGGATCACACCCGAAGGACCAGCTCCATATGTCCTATCAGCCAACAGAGACACTAGCATTATAGAGTAATCAGGAGGAGACATGCCACTCTCCTTCACCTCCAGAGTGGTCACCCGCTGGTAAGAAGCCTCAATCTTCTCCAAATCCCACTTTAAGTGGTCGCCTAGGAGGAGATCTTTGGCCATCTCCTAACGAGCGATGGCTAAGGCACTCTCAGATGCCGTGTCCGCTAGCCGATCCAGGGTTGAGATCTGCTGAGAAAAACCTCTATCGTAGCAAATCCCCCTCTGATCGGTTTGCCCCTAGACCTCTTGGAGGTTGGGGTCAATAGGGCTTCATCCCTTGTCATAGTGCTGGAGCTAGAGGTCTCAGGAGCACCAGTGTAAGAGAAAGAAAGTCCCTAAAGTCTAGCCCTAGCCACAAAAACATTAGCTAAACTTGAAGACAGGGAGGGCTTTGATGGATTTGTTTTGTCCATAACTACTACGCAACAAAATCATAATATCCAGAAATCAGTAATCGACGACTATACATTGAACGGAATACATTGAACGGAATAGTAACAGAAGAAGAAAACTTACCAGAATTGGAAGATTGTCGGTAGCGTGGAGAGAGCGATTGAGAGAGACGTGATGTGACAAGAGAAAAGGCAGAAAATGAGGATTCTTTGCTTTCTCGCCTATTTAACCCTATTAACAATGGGCCATAATCACGAAGCCCAGATTAGTTTAGGCCCTAGAATTCATCGATAGACGTGGCCTATTAACGCTAAGGTGGTTCACCAAGGATGAAGCCATAACGACAAGAACCACCGATCCCGAACAAGGCCATGGTTATCGCCATATTTTATTTCAGTCTACGAGGCTTATTCTAAACTAAGGTAAAAACTGAAATCTCTTGAGAAAGAATCTACTCTTCAAATTCAACACGTGGAAAAAAATGAAGAGTGGGGGCAACTGTTGGGGGTAATTTATTCTCTTAGAGTCTAGCCTTATCTAGACTGGGGGTATATAACAAACTTCCTAGTTGAATATGTTAACCAAGGCTTTAGCCAAGGACGCACACCCAAGCCTAGGCCACGAGCCAAGGTAGAGCGAATATTCCCTTTTTACAATTTGAATCTTAAGAGATAAGAACAATTATCTTAGATGAATTATGGAAATATTTTTTTATTGTATAGATAAACTAGAAACTAGAAGTTATCCATAAAAGAAATGGAAATATTCTTATTCGAAAGCTATAAAATACAAGGGGGAGAACCCTAATTCGAGGATTGGAAACCTAATACTCGATACTCATACTTTGTAATCGATCTCTTTAAGACATTAATAAAGAATCGCTTTACAGATCTTTAGTTCTTGTTCTTCTCTATCAAAGGATCAACAAAAATCTCCTAAACACGGGTAGTTCACCTTCATCATATCGACTTGATCTGAAAAATATTTTTTTAATTAGTATAATCGTATACATTTAAAAAGTACTTAATTATGTAAATTTACTAAATAATTGTTTTACTATCGTCTTACAACTGTAGAAATGTGCGAAGAAAAGTAATATTCTGAGAAATAAGATATTTCATCATTCATTTATGATTGAATTATTGATCCCGTTGGATATCTTTTGTTCTTTGCCTTCCCTTTCAGATGCTTAAAAATCTTTTAAATGGATACATCCACCTATATTGCACAGGACCACCAATTTCAGCTTCATATTGTAGGTGTATAGGTAGGTGTTGCATTACATCCAAAAAGAAGGAGGGAAGATCTTTCAAAATTACAAAACCATGATAATGTTATCTTTCAGACTTTGCACAGAGGTTGGATCCAGTGATCTGCTAAGTGACAGAAAAATGATCATATCCCTACAATATAAAAACTTTAGGACATTATATTCATGTCAATATATTGATAAAAATAAAGAGTAACAAATAAATAATTAAATATACATGAGAATATATACTTGATAATGTTAGGTGCATGTTTTGCGATAAAAGTTCTGCAAAGATAAATGGAAGCAATTGCCCCATAAATACATGACAGTGGTGACTCTTCATTATCGAAAATTTTCCACTGTTGATGTTTTCACAACTAGTTAAATCTCATGCATAGTCTTCTGGGAATTTAATCTCATCCTTGACCCTTTCTAATAAAGATTTTCTTGCTTTTGAACTCGATCGAACCATAGGAAACGAAGCTCTCCCTTCATTATCAACGTGCAACTCTTTGCGAGAACAAAATCTTGTGATGTCTAATCTTGACTTCACTGTGTCTTTTGATTTGTTCTTAACATTCATCACAGTGTATATAATGTTATCAAAAAAAATTTTCTCGATATGCATCACGTCATGGCATTAGATATGTCCAATATGGTAGTTCCCAGACTATGCTTTCTTTATGCAAGTTATACCAACTCCCATATCCATTCTTTTTATCGTCATGACCATTTCCCCTGCATTCAGATTTTTTTAGGTGGTTAAACATGCCCTATACGCTCATATAAAACTTGTTCACTAGTCAAAGATTAAGGTGGATAGTCATTCAATGCGTTTTTATCTTCAAAAATTTTGTTTTATTCTTACGAAATGGATGGCTACTAGGGATAAATCTTCTATGATAGTCAAATCAACATGTCTTTCTACCAGTAGGCGATTGACAAGCATTTGTATCATCCATGCAAATTGGATATGACAATCTTCCATGTGTTTTCCATCCCGCCAACATACCATATGCCAGGAAATCGCTTATAGTCCATAGAAGAACAAATTTTAGATTAAAATTTTGACATAATGACACATCATATGCTTCAGTTCCGTTTAACCACAACTCCTTTAACTCATCGATCAATGGTTGGAAGAAAACATAAAAACTAGCTCGTGGATGATTTGGTCTCAAATTGAAAATTGTTAGAAACAAGTACTCCTTGTTCATGCACATATATGGGGGTAAGTTGTATGGAGACACGATCATAGGCCACAAAGAATGATTTTTTTACATATCAAATGGATTAAAACTATTAGTACATAATCCAAGATAAACGTTCCGCATTTCTTGTACAAATGATGGATGCAACTGTTGAAAATTCTTCCACTCTGCCCCATCTGATGGATCACACATTACTTCGTCTTCCGAATCATGTTTGGCATGTCATCTCATCGATGATGCAGTCTTCTCTGATTGATACATTCTCTTCAATCTATCAAAAATGAGTAAATACCACATACGACTAAATGGTGTTCTTGTTCACCCCTCACTTAACTTGTATCTTGGTTTCCAACAAAATTTACAATGCTCCAAATACTCATCTTCTTTCCAAAATAGCATACAACTCTCTATACATACTTCAAATGTATGGTACGACAACCCCATCTTTTGCATTAAAGTTTCTATCTCGTAGTATGAACTAGTTTCATGATTACATTCCGATAAGTACTCTGAAAGGACTTCTGCCAATGAGTCCATGCAAGTTATAGGCAGATTATTATCTGCTTTAATATTCATACACCGAGAAGCCAACGACTACCGTGAATTGACTTTATGACAACCATCATAAAGTGGAGTGTTTGCAGCATCTAATATGTCGTAGAACTATTTTACCTCATGGGTAGGTTCATCATGAACATGATGATTGCTTTCAGGTTAATGATGATAATCACCAAATATCGTAGGACCTCGAAATGCATCATTAACCATCAAATCATAGGTATTTCCTCCATCAAATTCTATTAGTTTATCACCACTACTCTAATCTACATTACCATAACTACTTATGGTTTTCCCTACCACATTATCATCTTCACCATGCTCATAACAAACATAATATTCTGACATAAATCCTCTACTATACAAATGCTTCAAAATTGTTGACCCTGGTAAAAATTTAGAATTTTGACATTTTAAACAAGGGCAATAGAACCTACTTTCATTGCTTTGGGCGATTGATTGGCAATTAGGAAAAATCATGAACTGGTCTGCTCATGCACGAATTTGCTCGAGATATTATTTGTGTGTGGAAAGATCCGATTATACATCCATGATCTAGATGAATTCCACATTTTTTTGTTTTATCAAATGTTTTTTTTGGTAAGAAAGACAATTTTGATGAGAAAATTTTGAATGCAAATGGTATGGAGGTGGACGTTTGTTTTAGAGGCAAAATTTTTCTCATTATTTTGTGACTACAAAATAACAATTTCATTTTCGCGACTATAAATCCAAATGTCGATAAAGTTTGGTTCATCAACTTTATTTGATGTTTTACACGTCTTTTGACCACTTTTCTGCGACTATTTTACGAAAATTTTGTCATAAAACTAAAAAGTCACAAAACAGTCGTAAATTTGCAAACTAATATATAATCGTTGATATAAAGTCTTAACGGTCGCTAATGTACTACAGTTTAACAACAATATTTTGTTGTCTTAAATTAGCGACTATTTAGCCTACGATTTTCATGTAGACGTGAATCTGTCCACATTTTGGTCGTAAATTAATTGCAAAAAATAGTGACTATATGTATAGTCGCAAAACGTTGTCCCAAATTAATAGTTTTTTTGTAGTGTCATGTGGAGACCGTCCCGAAAATAAACTTGCTCCAACGAAGAAAAGTTTTTGATACACTTCTCTCTCAATCACACACACTCTACACAAGTAAAGATACAAGATACAAAAAAAAATATAACCCTTAAGAGCTATATATAAAACAAGTTAAACAGATCGCATGAAAAACCCTAACAACCATATGTAACAAACCCTCTTCTTCACACATGCGCGCTTGGGCCTCGTAACTAAATTCCCAAGACCCAACAAGAGTGAGTCAATCCCACCTATTGCCTTAAACCATTTTCAACACAAATTATTCTCTTTCCGTTTCATTTACAAGTTTGTTAGACTTTTTCTATATACCATTTTATAAACTTTTCTCAAATACCTATGTAGACCTTTAATTTATTTAATCTAAAAAATACTCAGTACTTTTTTTATAGTACGTGAAAAATTGTTACTTAAAATATTTTAACTTTTTTAAGTTAATGATATAGTTATTTATTATTAATATTTTTATAGGAAAAAATTTTGCTATATTTTTTTGTTCAAAACACAAAAAAAAACACTTACAAAATGAAAAGGAGTAAAACGATTTCAGTGATTCTAGTGTGGATGAAGACCTTTTGCACTTTAAATGTCCAGCATGCTTCCTAATGTGATTCCACTTTATTTCCACGCATAATATATCACACCACTAACATCACTATTATAACATTATAAATATGTTATAATAGGTTATCACTTTTAAGGAAAAGAAAATGCGTCGCTATTATGAGGAATAATCAAACATATACGGCAGTTCTTATGGCTGACAATTTTTCGACGGCAGAGAAGAAAGGCACTAACACCGTCCAAGTGAAGCAAGATTTTAGATTACACTTGTAAAACTAAACTTTTGTTATTACCAAAACGTGACTTTAGGTTTTTCAAAACAAACCAAAATTTACGGTTTAGGATGCAAACCAAGATTTTGTGAAACCCGAATTTGTGCCGTAAAACGTAGGGTGCAATTGGGGTCTGCAAAAAAAATTTTAGCCCCAAAAAAAATCATGTACATCTTTTGTCTTTACCAATTATGTTTTAAATGTTTTTATATATCTCATTTTACAGTTTCTAGAGCCCTTTTTTTTGGCCATGCTTAATTTTTATATTAATCCGAGAATCTATACTTTTGGATTTGTGAGAAATTTCACAAATATATATGTTTGTGTGTGCGTGTATATATATATATATATATATAAAGTTTAATAAATAATAAGTTTAATATATATATATATA
>OVAN01007461.1:0-19640 GCA_900406275.1 Anastatica hierochuntica | reverse complement strand
GGTTCCAATGAGGAGATCAACAAGATCACTGAAATTTTTAGTGAGTACACTCTGGCTTCAGGCCAGCACATTAACAACCAGAAGTCAGGCATTTATTTTGGGAGGCTTATACCGGAAACAAGGAGAGAAGAGATCAAAAGGCAGCTCAAGATTGACAAGGAAGGAGGCCAAGGATCATATTTGGGACTCCCTGAATCCTTCTCAGGCTCAAAAGTGGACATTCTCAGCTACCTTAATGAGAACCTGGAGAAAAGATTTTCAGGATAGAAAAACAAGTTTTTATCCCCAGGCGGCAAGGAAATTCTTCTCAAAGCAATAGTGATGGCCCTTCCAACGTATACTATGGGATGCTTCAAGCTCCCAATTATTGTCTGCAAGAAGATAACTAGCTCCATGGCCAGGTTCTGGTGGAAGAATAATAAAACTTCCAAGGGTATGCACTGGAAAAGTTGGGAAGAGCTCTCCAAGCCAAAGAGCAGAGGGGGCCTCGGATTCAGAGATTTGGAGTCATTCAATCTTGCTCTTTTGGGCAAGCAGTTATGGAGGATGAATGCTTATCCAGATTCCTTACTTGCAAGGGTCTTTAAGGCAAGATACTTTGCAAAATCATCACCTCTCCAAGCTCCCTTAGGCTCACGACCCTCATATGCCTGGAGGAGCATTCATGCAGCACAGAGACTGATCAACCAGGGAGCCAGAGTTCTGATTGGAAATGGAGCTGCTACTTCAGTCTGGTAAGACAAATGGATTGGCACAAAGGAAGCTAAGCCAATCCAGATGAAAAATAGAGTGGCGCAGCCTCTCAGATGCTACCTCACCAAGAATCTCAAGGTACAACATCTCCTCATAGGAAATGGTAGAGAATGGAATGATCAGTTGATAAGATTATTATTCCCTGGAGAAATAGTTGAACAGATTCTGAAGATTAAACCAGGGGGTGAGAGTAGCTCTGATAGTTATACTTGGGATTATACTAAGACTGGCCATTATAGTGTTAAGTCTGCTTACTGGGTGTGTAGAGAAATATTACAGAGACAGAGCTCTGCGATTATATATGATCAGCCTAGCCTAGATGCTCTCTACCAAAAGGTTTGGAAAATGGATGCTAACTCAAAAATCCAGCATTTTCTGTGGAAAAGTCTTAGTAATAGCCTCCCAGTGGCAGGAACTTTATCACATAGACATCTATCAAAAGATGGCTCATGCCTTAGATGTGGTGGAAACAAAGAGAGTGTGAATCACATGCTGTTCCAATGTCCTTTTGCTAGACTGGTTTGGGCTTTGACCCTCACTCCGGCTCCTCACCAAGGAATAATGTCAGACTCACTCTTTGAGAATCTTCACAGAGTTTTGAGTATTGCTGAGAAGTATCCAAACCATAAAGAATCAGCCAATATTGCTCCATGGATTCTCTGGAGACTGTGGAAAAACAGAAATAGCATCTATTATAATGGTTTTGAATATGATGCTCAGGATGTGGTGAGGAAAGCAAAGGAAGATTTGGAAGAATGGAAGCAGAGGAAGAGTGAAAATCCCATGGCTCACATGGCTTCAACTTCAAGTAGATCAAAGAGTAGATGGAAGAAACCCCTAGCTGAATGGCTCAAGTGTAACTCTGATGGAGCATATCCAACGAAAGGTACATCATGTGGCCTAGGATGGGTGCTCAGAAATGATCAAGGAAAAGCAAACTAGATTGGGAGTAGGTCATTGCAAAGGCTAGAAAGTACAATGCATACAGAAGCTGAGGCATTCAGGTGGGCAGTTAGGTCAGTGCTTGGCCTTGGCTTTGACAAGGTTATCTTTGAAACAGATTGTAAGCAGCTGGTTCATATGTTAACGGAAGAAGATCAACAATGGCCTGCTCTAAATCCAATCTGCCAAGACATACACCATCTCCTCTCACTCTTCCGGCAAGCTCGTGTGGTATTCCATCCAAAAGAGAGTAACAAGGTGGCTGATAGTATAGCGAAAGAGGCTCTTACCAATGGGCATGATGCATCTAAGTTGTATACTGTTATGCCTTTGCTGTTTCAAAAACTGTTAGAGAAAGATTTCATTGGCTTGTAAGAATTGGTTAATGTTATTAGTAGTTGTTGAGCTCAAAAAAAAAAAAAAAAATACAAAATACCATTAGCCACACAATATTTAATGCATATTAGTTTTGCATTAAAATTTAAAAAGCGTTAGGAGCATATTATTTGACAACTTATTGTATCATCCAAATCAATCGGTTTTGTCTGTGAGTTAAATTATCTTTAAAGATGTAAAAAACTTACCAAACGGTTTTTTATGGTAAGCAGTTCCCTCGGATCATAGCACGAAGCCGTCCCTAACAAACAGACATTACTGTTGATTATAGCAATTTTCCGGTCTAGTAGTTTTATGTTAATTCCGTAACATTGACTTCCCACTAAACCACAACTGCAAGAAAATGGTATCTCACAGAAATCAACTGTTTTCCCAATAAATCAACGAAATAGTATTGTCATGCTAAAACCGGTAAAGTAAATCTCAAAACACATGCAAGAAAAGAGAGACAGCGTACGGTACAAAGGTTAATCTCACGAAGACTCAGAAACAGAGATGTCTCATATTTGTGTTGCCGATAATTTACATAAAGGCTAAGCTGATGGTGGCTGCAAATGGAGCTCAACGTTTTAGCAAGTGCCGAGTTTTACAAAGTGAAACACAAACAACAAAAATAGAAACTCAAAAATTCTATTACAAAGCGGAGTGTGCATATTCTATGCTGAGAATATACAAATCTCACTGCGTGAGCAGCTTAGAATCACATGCCACTATCTTCACTCGGCTCACATTCTCTTGACGATCGTCACTCTTGAACATTGCGTCCTGTAATATGAAGGTCCATACGTTGTCACAGAACCTGTATGTGTGCAAGTGCCCCTGCACCAGAAATAACAATAAGAGGATAAACAAATGAGATAAAAGTATCTGATTACTTTATCTGCCAAAGCTTTCTCTTATCTTGAGATTCACATAAACCACAATCTCAAAATCAACTTTTTAACTAGCTTCACCCTATCACTGTTTTGGCCACATCCCAAAAAAATCCTCCAAACTTGAGTATTCAAATTGTTATAGCATTTCTCAAGTCAAGGTAATCCTACCTATATGACTGCTGAAGAAACTCTCAAGTTAATTCATACAGCTTAATCCCTAGTTGATTTTTTTAACTCCAAGAAACTCTATACAGGCCAGCTTCAACCTATTATTCATATATGACAGCTGAAGAAACTCGAAACTTGATAGAATTCATGAAAGTATTGGTATTTTCTGAAATTACAAATGTGAGCAACTAATTATTAATCAGGCAGATATCTGGATCCATAAAGCCTAATGTCAAGTTGAACTTTCTACGATATTACTTGAGGCCCAATTTTTAACATATCAATCATACATGACAGTATGACACCAAAAGAACTATTACTATTACTTGAGATATAACAACTTCCCAGAAACTGTTACTCGAGATAACAACTTGCCAGAGACACAGATAATCACGCGCTCTAATGCTAAAGAGACACAGATAATCGCGCGCTCTAATGCTAAAGAGACCCAAAAGTTCGTATCCTAAACTAAAACATTAGTACCCATAACAGAGAAATTTTGCATCAGGTTCAGACTGCAAAACCAAAACAAACGAAACTAGAGCAAGATACTTAAGAACCATAAATCAGTCTTTCCTACAAGAAACTGGATTATTTTGCTATAACTAAGAATTGCTATTTCACAATATGCTAAACAACAAAAATCTAAAATTGAAACAAATCACCTTGATTGACACCTTGGTCTTCACTTGGCTCTCCAAAGCTTCAGTCATGGACTACAAGAACACATAAATACATATCAGAACGAAACAAATCGAAATCGAGACGTCCAAGATTAGCCGAAACACGAGTTCGAAAATGAAAACCTTATCAAACTGAACAAGGACTTGAATAGCTAGCTCAGGACTCAGCGTACCACTCTGAACCATCTCATCCAGTGTCTCCGTCAAACACATCCCGATCGTTGATCTCCTATACAACTCAAACGTCGCCATTATCTACTTCCCAAAAACGATCTGCCAAACAGAAATTCAAGCAACGAATCGTCCGAATCAAAATTCGCAACTAAGTAAATAACAAATCGAGAATCTGAAAGCTTCTCGACAAAAAAAGGAGCTAAACAAATCTAAAGAAGCTCAATAGGAAACGAAGAAAAGAGAAGAAGAGGAAGAAACAGTGTACCGATCTCGCCGGCGATTTAAGAATGAGAAGCGCCGGTGAAAATGCAAGGTAGATACCGTTGGTCGATTGCGCGAAAGATTTGTTCTCTTCGAGCGGAGAAACAGAAAAAAAATAATTGGGGCTTTTATACCCTAGACTTTGCTGGCGACTGTATATATAGGCAGCGATAGATCAGGTGTTGTACGAATTTACGATTTTACCCTTGCGTTTCTTCTAAAGCCGAGAAAAAGGCCCAACCCAAAGCCCACTAATACTATTAATAACCCAAAATTTAGAAATATTTGCCAAAAAATTGGAAACATCCTAACCGACACAGAACGGTCAACCTAGGTCCGGGCATGCTGTTCTTTTAGTTTTTGATTAATTGGGTTCTAGAAAATTAGTAACCATATAAAAGCTACAATATTTCGCTTTGCAATATTTTTTTTCGGTCTGAGTTCAGTTCGGTTTTTCTGTATATCTTATATGTTAATTGAGGAAACAGAGAGAGAAAATCAGTGTAAAAGTGATGATGTGTCGATCAAAAAATAATTTAAGGGCCACACAATAAAAGTCTACCAATCAAAACGTTTCACTTAATTTATTGAAAATCTCTATAGTTATTATTAATTTTTAAATGTAAGTAGTATGCTTATGTTACAAATTTCATCCAGTTATAATATGACGTTTCAATATATAAAATATTACATAATATAGTATTACAAGAGTTTTATTTACAATATAACACTATAACGATTAATCATTTGAATTGATGTAATTTAAATTATACATTTAAATTGCTTACAATTATCTTATTTAATATATATTTATGGTTAATATTTAATTTGAAAAATTTGAACTATGGTTGGCCTGAACATATATCATACATAACTTTGATTTTTTGGAATCAAATGAATCGGAATCATCGTTCAGTGTTTGTTTTCCAATCGGTTTTTAGTTTAATTTTGAAAATATATTAAAATGATAAAACTTAAAAATATTAAATGGATAAAAATGATATTTATTTCTTAAAAAGATTTTGTAAACAATTTAAAAAATTGTTACAACCCGATTTCGTAAACCCAATATTGCATAATACATTAAATATCTTTAAAAATATGTCGGTTTGTCTCATATCGATTGTGAAAGTTTTGAAGAGCAAATTTATAGTATAGGTCTCACATACTCAACTAAAAAACATCTTTTGTAATATTTTGGATATGTTCGGTATTAAGAAATCGAACCGAATAATATTTAATTTTTCGGTTAACACGAATGTTTGAACCGTGTTAAAACATAAGAATTTTTTTATTATTTGGTTTTATTTTTTGAATGACTCGAGTTAAAACTGAATCGTTTGGTGTTTCAATTTTCAATTAAAATTTGAAAACTGGCATGAACCTAAAATAATTTGAACCGCCTTCTAACCGATAAATGATCGATTTCTATATAGTCCATATTAGCCCCACTCGAAATACATGAACCAAAAAAACATAATTGATCCGAACCAAAAACTCGAATGTTCAGCTATACTTTTGTATTTAAAACATGTCTAGGTCTATTTTTATATTATACATAATCGTACATTTGAACCAGAAACATGATATTATATTAATATATATTTTTTGTTTAAAACCTTTCAAATGTTAGACGTGTATTATATATAATTTATCATTCTATTAAAAAACACCTATAGATATTTAATTTTCCGAAAAACTATATGATTTTGCGCTAGACGCGGGATAAAAATCTAGTTTTTAGATATTTCAGACATTTTTGAGTATTTTGAATACTTCTAGTATTTTTCGGTTGTTCAAAATATTTTGGTTCGGGTCCCTAACCATTTAGGTATTTTCTAAATCCAATTTTTTGTTCAATTTTTCTTTTTCTGATTCTTTCAAGTCTTTTTCTTTAACGTTGAAATTTTATTAACATTGAACCGGAAATACACCTATAAATTACGTATCGAAAAAGAAAGCAAAGATAATTTTTTTGTAGATAATAATGATCTTATCTTTTTTATTTTTGGATGGTTTTCTCAGTGATACAATGATGATAGTTATATCAAAAGTTAATTTTACTTTACATTATCTGCTTCTCTTTTATCCACAGTAGTAGTTTGAGTATAACACAATTTGATTCTTTCCGTTTGGTTTAGATAATATGCCCACCTTTAGCCAATCTAAATAACCCGTAAGACAAAATGTATTTTCCTTTTTGAATCAATAATTTATAATTGCATTTGGTATGACACTTTCTCTAGAGAACACCAACGATAAAATTTACATAAAAACAGAAAAATTGCACGTATCATTATGAGATGATGAAAAACATAGTGTATTCAATCATACTTCGGAAAGGTTTGTAAATGTTTGCCTTAAAATTCAGTATTATTGGTTATCAAATTCTTCAATATTTTCTAAAAATCCAATGTTATTGAAATAGTATCTAAAAAATCAACTTCAAATTCATGTTATTATTAGATGCATTTTAAGCATCTATATTTAGTAACTTCATGGTACTTTAGAAGAGATTTTATAAAGTGAAAAATATTTAGATTAACTCTCAAAAATAAAAAATAACTCATTTGATTCCCCTAATACATAGATTATTTATCTAACTCTAATATTTTTTCAAAAGACAAAAAATCCAAAATCACATCAAATTTTCAAAATAGCCATTTAAGAATCCAATGTAGCAATTTTCCTTTATTGATTTTCAAATATTTCTAATATCCAAAAGAATATATTTTGTGAAAAGAGAAAAACAAAACCATAAAGTCGACAAAAAGAAAAAAAAAAACAAAACCTATAGAAAAAAATTTTCCTCGGCGACACCATCGGTTCCGTCTCCCAACTGATCAGCGACAATACCCACTAAGGCTTAACAAAGAAAGGAAAATTGCAATTCAAAATCATAGCATTAATCAGAACTGTTTATTGAACTTATTTAGGATCATGTAGGAAGGATTAGGCGTAGAAGTGTGAGACTATTTGAAGAACACCAATGTTGGTGTGTTTCTCAAACTCTCGCAACTGCCATATAAATGGGCTGGAAAGAGAGTCCATTACGCCTCACGCATCTGTTGAAAGTCAATAACAGTCACGAGTTTTGGTCCCTTATTGGCGTTCAACCTATAAGTTTTTCTTTGAATGAATTTAAGGAAATCACCAGACTTAATTGTGAACCGATAGTCAAGACAATTGGGAGGTTTAACACAACGACTTATGGAATGAGTTAAGTGTTAGCTCGTTAACGGGTCCAACCTTTATGGAGTTGGAAAAGGTGATGGACCATTGCAAGACTTGGACTTTTGAGAAGAAGGTTATGATTGATAGGTTATGTATTTTGCACGTTGGATTACATGGCAGACATCATGGATCACGAATTCCTTTGGAAAATGCAAAAAGAGTACTTGATTAAGATATCTTTGAAAACTATCCATGGGGTCGAATGGCTTTTAATGCCCTTATAGATTCAATAAAAGGCATCGATTACAAGAAAGAAGCTACTACACTTCAAGGGTCTGTTCACGTTTTATTGATATGGATCTACGAGAGTGTTCCTTATTTGGGACGTGAAGTTGGAAATAAGAGGGAAACCATAGAGGTTCCATTGCTCAATTGGCGGTCCTCTCGGTACCATACACAACTAAATCTACTAATTAAGAAGGAAATGAATAAGAGTGACGGAAAGGTATTCACATATCTCTTACATATTTAATTAACTTTGCAAATTAATCTTCTAGTTGTCACATATTTGTTGATGAATTGCATATTTATTATGTAGTTATGACAAATTCCTTTTTTTGTTGATGGCATATATTTATCATTATTGCAGATTTATAATTTAATAGAACCACATGTTTAATGTTTTTTTTTGTAGCTTTCGTTCAGACATATGATTCCGGTCACAGAAGATAATATGTATCCACTCTGGAGTGACAATGATGACAACAAGGACTCTTTGTTAGATTGTTTGATTAAAGGCATCATCAGCGACCAACTATGTGTTAATGCTTGGGGTGAAGAGAAGGAGAGCAAGATGAAAAAAATAATCTAGATGGAAAGTTGAAGAAGTACAAGAAAGCCGTTGAATCTGATGAGTGTAAGAAAAAGAAGAAGGATGAAGATGATGAACCTTCGAAGTGTAAGAAGAAGAAGAAGAGACAAGAAGACTCTAAGGAGAATGATAGGGGTTTGGCGTCGAATAGGAAGAAGATGAAAATTAAAGACCTTCCAAAGGTGATTTGTTTAGATATTTATATTATGAAAATGTCGACCTATTCACATTAACATTTTCATTATTCTGAATATGGAAACATGGAGAATGTCGCAATAGTTTGACTTATCAAGATGATGGAAACACTCACTAACAAAATTAAGAGAATGGATTCTAACATGGGCAAACAAATCAATGGTTTAAAGGGAAAAATACCTTCAAAACTCGATGAGAAGTTAAAAGCATGCAAAGCTAGCCAAGAGGATTGATGCACTAGAGAAGGATGTGAATAAGATGCGAAGCTGAACTCCTCGCGATGCTCTGAGGTCTAAAAAAGACATTGTTGATGACGAAGCAGAAAGTAGAAAATCACCGGTAAGAGTCAACTTACCGCATACTTATTTTCGCATACCGCATATTTATGAGTCTGTTGTCACAGATTTATGCTTCCTTGTCACAGATTTATGCTTCCTTGCCACAAATTTATGGTTCTGTCATCTCAAATTTTCTTAACCTTTTTGTTACAGTCATGGAATGTGGAGGTGAAACAAACCTCGCGTGAAGACTTTCCAGTCGTCCAAGCGGTGAAGAATGTGAGAAGGAAGGAAGGTCAAAAGGTAGTTACGGATAAGAAGGTGAAACAAACTAAAGAAATTACGGGTAAAAAGGAAGGTTAAAAGGTAGTTGAGATAAAAAGGTGAAACAAACTAAAGCAGTTGCATATAAGAAGGAAGGTCAAAAAGCTCTTAAGAAGTATAAGAAGATTGAAAGGACCATCAAGAAAGTGACATCGAAGACATAACTACCCAAGTCTAGTTGGAAAATGAGAAGATGGCGTCAAGTTTAGATTAAACTTTGTCAAACATTGCTCCAAATCCAAAAGTTGATGAACGAACCCCAAAACGTAAGCGAAATACGAAACTCACTAAAAGCCAGCAAATGCCTTTTATTGGAAATTTCACTGTCAAATGGATCATCGATGTCACCCCTTCTAAATGGGTATACATTCTGTCTAAAATTGTCAACAAAGAGAAATATGAGAAGCTTATAGCATACATCGCTCTTAACGAGTAAGTTAATTCTCTTTGTATTCTTCATTAACATTGACACACATTTGTACAATAACCATGTTTATTTTCTGTTGTAGAGAGACACCATTATTAAGCTTAAACTCATCTGTTGAATTCTATTGGTAGATTATGGAACATAGAAAGGATTGACCATTCAGCACATACGGTTGGCTAGAAAATAGGGTACTTGCTACTTTCTACAGATTTATTAGACTTTTGCTACAGATTTATTTTGCTCTTACTGCAGATTCATGTACTCTTATGTTTCTGGGCTGCAGTTTTATTTACATGTCTATGCAAACTTACTGAAAGTTTTTATCCTTGGCTGCAGATTTATTTTAAATATTCTGCAAATTTATTTACATAACTGATTTTATGCTTTATTTTCAGCACATTGGGCAACTATGAGTATGTTCAACAAAAGGCTGATGAGCTATCATTGTCCATACTATAATCAACGCATAGCCTTCTTGGATCAAGATTTTGTGACAAGACTATGGCTAGACTACAAAATGTTCAGCCAGAATTTTAAGAATTTTTTGTTCCGACAATTTTACAGAGACTATGTTAATGGCAATTGTCCAGGCGGGATTTCAACAAATAAAAAGTGGTGTGTTGACCACCTTTATGGATGACATTTCGTTAATGATAATCATTGGATTGGTGTACATATCGATATTCAGAACATGAATATTTCAGTTTACAATAGTATCCCAATAATCATGAAGGATTTCGAGGTCATAAAAGCTCGCCGTCCTTTTTCCTGAATGATTCTAGCTTTGTTGACTATTACCGTCCCAAATCACATAAGTACGAAGGACTACAAACAGCTTGATGTCAAAAGAGTGATGCGTAATGTTCCTTTGAACGAAAATCTAGGAGATTGTGGGGTGTTTTCTGTGAAATATGTTGAATGTCTAGCACTTGGTGTAATATTTGAAGGACTTTTGGACAATAATGTTCAAGATAATCGTGAAAAGCTTGCTGCAAAGATATTTGATGAAGTCCATACCACTCGGTCCAACTATGTCATATCCACTCCCTCGAGGTGAAGAGATTAAGAACCCTCACATTACGAGTATGCAAGATCATGCTTAGTATGATGTAGCACGGCCGCTTGGTTTTTTTGGATGTTATCTCTCGAATTATTAGACTTTTTGGATGATATCTCTTGGATTAGTAGATACAGTAAAAAAATATGCAGAAAAATTCAAAAAATCTCGGACGAAAGGGAAAACGATTCACCTGTAATATTTTTTCGACTCCACGGTTGAGAGAGTATTCATCTTCAATGCATCACTCCTTATGTATGATAACCATCTAGTTAACATAGCCCGGATTTCATCTAGGAGATGAACAATAGGCAACGTTCTAGAGTTTGACAAAACCTTATTAATTGACTCTACAATATTACTGGTACTAAAGTTGTATCTATCACCACGAAAATGCATGTGTTTCCATAACCGAACATCTGCTTTGTCGAGGTAACTATGAAGAAATGGATTAAGTACCTCAATTTGATTGAAGATGGTCTCAAAGTCAAAATCATGAATGCATTTGCGGCCTTTTCAACCAAAGTGAAGGCCTCTTTGCCTCTGAAGCGGACCAATATGTTCTTGTACAGATGATATGTGCATATTCCACGACTACTTTTGGGGTACACCCTTTGAATAGCTTTTCCAATTAATTTGTGTCTGTCAGGGATAACGACAAGACTTTGATTATCTGGTATCACATAACTAGGCTGTTTGAAGAGCTACTCCCACGAATCATCATTTTCCGTATCGACCATGAAAAATGCAATAGGAAATATATGAAAATTTTCATCCTGAGTAATTTCGGTAAGTAGTGTCCCTTTGTATTTTCCTTTCAAATAAATATCGTCGACGACAACCACTTTTCGCATGTACAGAAAAACCTTTAATGCTTGCTGAAGGATATGAACATAGACTTGAATCTTTTTTCCTCGTCGACATCAAGGCTTGTTAGTGTTCTTGGATTAGCTCTTCAGATCATGTACAAGTATTTAGGTAGTTCCTCATATCCACTCTCAGGGGTACCTCTAACCAGATCATGAGCACATCGTAAAGTACGATAGGCCTTCCAATATTTCGTCTGAAAAAATTGACCGGAAATAATTCAACAACTACACGAATAAGAAGACAATAAATCTGGAGGCATAAATAAGAAGATGTTAAAAATCTGTAACTACACGAATGAAGAAGACAATAACTCTGCAGACAAAAATCAACAGATGTGAAAAATCTGCAACTACACGAATGAAGAAGACAATAACTCTGCAGACAAAAATCAACAGACATGAAACACATGCAAATTCGAATAAATTTGCGATGACGTACCTTTATTTGAACTCGTTTATTCAATGCTTCGGCGACATGAGTTTGTAATAGTGTTGGGTCAACGCCACCTACAAAATCCTTATACAATCTCCCAAGTATCTCTGGAGTTGCTTTTCGTGCACGTGCTGAACGTTCCGTAATCGAACATGTATGCTCTCAAACATATGTCTTTACGTGAAATTTCAGGGAAATCTCTAACAGGTGTAGCTCGCACCTTCCAACTGCAGTCTTTTACCCAAAACTTGACACCTAATAGTTCAGGTGTTGATCTATCCACATAGTAGTCAAACCTCTATATGAATGTCAAGATTTTTAACCTTTTTTGCAAATCCTCTTTTGTTTGAAATACTTATTTGATGGCTATGTCTATAGAAGATAACTCCAACTTACCAGAATCGTCAACATCCTTAGGTTGTTCTATGAAGACATCAGATGGTCTTTTTAATAGGAAATTTTGCCATCTCTTCTTCTTCTTCTTTCGGTGGAATACCATAAGAGTTGTAGTTTTCATCGTCAGAGTTTGTTCCGTCAGAGTCATCACAATAATCGAAAATAGATTCTTCTTCCTCTTCACTCTCTTCAACTGCTTCTTCCATATTCTCAACTACAATGTTATTTAAAAGATTCGTATCTTGTTTGCCATCAATAAGATAATCATCCTCAACTTGACCTACAACTTTTTCCTTCACTTCCACGCACAAGCGAAGAGTGTCTGTTTTCGATTGACCTAAAAAAGCTTGAAATTGTCTATCATTACCGACAAGTGCAGGAAGTGTATCCGCAGGTAATTTATGGAGGGTCTTCTTAGAGAACATGTAACTCAACTTTAGATCAACGATTCTCCTATCAAACCCATAATCCTCATACACCATTCAAACAAAATCATCATAACGTGTTTCATAGTTGTCTTGCAGGACTCGACATCCTCTTGTATTGTCAACGACAAAAACCCATCTCTGATTTTCGAGCATCCACTTCCCACAAACGAGTATGATATGCTCCATGAAAAATTTGAGTTTTATTTTCTTTCAAGAGTATTTATGCAGACAATTAATTATTAATGAAGAGAATAGGATGTTGTAGATCTCAAGATTGAAGAATATGAGATAAGAGAATAAAACTCAGAGAGATTAATTATAGAAGAAAACCTAAACGCAGAGACCTAAAAAACGTAACCCTTGGAGTCGACGGCAGTTACGAAAAAAAAGAAAAATTAAGTCCATGTCAGTAATTGTAATTTCATTTCTTTATTTCCTAAAACAAAATTTATCCGGAAAAAAATATGCGGTACGATGAATAAATTTGCGATATTGTTATTAGGTGAATAAAAGATCACTTTCCTTAATATTTTTGTTGTTAACGTGTTAACCCTCTCTATTTCAAGAATTAATTGAGTCGTTCATAGAAATGAGAAATGAAGACTAAGTTGTGCAGGGATTATCTTTGCGGTTTATTGGTGGACCCAAAACAATAGAACATAGTTTTTTCGTTCCTTAACACTTGAACAAATCAATTTAACACTTCCAAATGCTTAAACCAACAATTGTTCATATGCTCCCAGCATTGTGACAACAAAAATCAAGATGAATATTTACATAAAAATTTACGATCAAAATAAATAAATCTGAGATATCTTTAATATATCTGCGATAAAAAATTTGCAACTCAAGATATTTAATAAACCTGTCACAATAAGTCTGAAACAAAGGCAAAAAAAACTTTTGTGCCACTCTAGTAAGAGATAAGTCTGCAATAACTAGACAATAATAAATCTGCAATCAAAGTAAAAAAAATATGTGACGATTAATAAATCTGCGATAGAGTATAATAAATCTACTAATATGTGTTAGATTAGTTAATTTTTCTTAACAAAAATCTGGTGTCAAACCGCAAATTTTCATTCGCAAAAATAATTTAGTAAGTGCATGAAAAAAAATTGCGATATTTTTGAGAAATTAATATGTGGAAGACAAATAAATATGCGGTAATTGGGAAAAAATTCTGAAAATAATTAAGTCAGTTGTCATTGCAAAAAAGTCTGCAACGTATTTTTTCAAAAATATGTTGTGCAAAAATAACTTTGTCATATCTTTGTTAAAATATCTACTATGAAAAGTAAATATGTAGTTGAAAACCAAATATGCGATGATAAAATAAATATGCGACCTCATGACTAATACAAATCTGCTACTGCAAATTTGTTTTTTTTTCAACCACACATTTATCAGAAAGTCACTCCTTGGTTGGCGGTCCAACTCGGAGGAAAAGTGTTTACAAAAATATAATAAAAAAAATAGTACGGGAACCTCTAGCCAGGCAATCTGCTTGTGTATTCTCCGTTTGCGGGATGATAGAAATTGAGAAATCTTGGAAATGACAACGAAGGTGCTGATAATCTTGGAGGTGTGTGAAAAAGGTTGGCCATCCACTCGGCTTCTGGAGCATGTTTACAAGTTCTGAACAATCTGTCTCAAAACGCTGACAGTTCAAACCTCTGGCATGAATCTCCGTCATGACCCATATCAAAGCTTCTAGTTCAGAATGCAAGGGTGAAAGGCTCCGTCGCACATATTTCGCTCCAAGTAAAATTACCCGATCCCCGTCTTGATAAATCCATCCAAGACCAGATGTGGAATCCGACTGTTTCCAAGAGCCATCTATTCGACAGACTAGTCTGTCGACCCTTATATTTTCCCTACTTGGTGGAGGTTCTCTCATAATTGAGTGACACTGCGCGTCCTTCCAGACTGCCAAATCAGATTCAGTATCTTTGAGAATATCAGGAACGGCTAAATGTACCCCTTGAAATACCAATTGATTCCTTGCTTTCCAGATTAACCATAGTAACCAAGGGAAAAGATCTCATTTACCGTCATGATTTCTCATGGGATTCCTCGAGAAAAGGAAATCCATGTTAGTATATACTGATTTTGTGGGAAAATCCTCTAGATGTACTGGATTACTACATAAGGTCCAAATCTGTCTAATTGAATCACATTCAAAGAAAACATGATTAATTGTCTCCTCTGCTGTACCACAACGCTTACATACCAAATCACTTTGTACCCCTCTAGCAGATAGTTTTGTTGCCACCGAAAGACTCCCTGAAATGAGTTGCCAAAGGAAATGTTGTATTTTTAGTGGACATTTTATTTTCCATATGAGTCTCTTTAAAGGCTCCAGGCTTGGACCCCAACCATCATTATTAATCTGATTTATGTTCATTGAATTAAGGATTCTATAACCTGACTTAACTGTATATTGTCCTGATTTCGTATAATGTCATATCAAATCATCATAAGTAGTAATTCTACTAAGATGAGTACCCCGTTTAACGTGTATATCCTCTGGGTCCAGAAACTCATGTAAAATTGGCAAGTGCCACTCTCTTGTCCCCAGATCTATAAGATGTTGAACTTCTAACCGCGGGTGTCATACACTACCCCGACCTCTTGCCGGTCTTGGATTTACATCCAGAATCCATGGGTCATGCCATACTAAAGTATTGATACCTGAGCCTATCCTTATCCTAATTCATTTTTTAATCAAAGCTTGGGTTGAAAAAATTTGTTAAGCTTCCGAAAATGAAGTGTCATTTTGGGAAAGAAAATCAATTTTTTCCTAAAAAAGGAAAATTCGTTTTTGGCACCAAAAAGTACAAGTGACAGATCGGTAAATAAGTTTTTGCTATCAAATGATTATAATGGCACTTTGGGCATGAAAGTTACCAATAACTCTAAAATCTTTCATGTTAATACAATAATTACTGGTTTTTTTGAGGCTATTACAATTATCCTCCTCTTATTTTTTTCCATATGATAGTTTTATTTATTATCTAGAAACCAGATACAAAGTCTAAAAACAAAGCATTCTAATACAAAGATTTAAGCCGGCAAAGGTGGATCACCTTTCCGGAGCCAAAAGCCGGCGAAGTAAACTAAACTTCCCGGAGCCAAAAGTCGGAATACACACTAGAAACCAAATGAACATACTAGAACTTAATACTAGAAGGTTTAAGCTAAAAATACAAGCAAACTAGATAATGGGCAACAACATCTAAACTAACAAAGCAATTTGATCGTGCTTATTTGGGTTAAAAGGGACGCTCTTTATATTGGTCCAAGGAACCACGAGCAAACTCCTTACCCATTATATTGCTTCAAATAATTGGAGCCACAAGTACACGAGCCACCACAACTAGAGCCGCCGATGAAGGACAAGGATGACATTCGACAACCCACCAATCAATGCAATTGAGCTAAAGCTCCACAGTCCCTTACCAAGAAGTCCGGATGAACCGTAGAATTCAACCAAGGGCCAGCACAACTCCTCAACCTCAAAACTTCACCAACCGAACTTTTTCCAAGACAAACTGAAAGCGTACGCGAAGACCAACCAGAGCCAAATAAAGGACACCAAAGATTTGGAGCCGAAGGCCTAAGAGAATGGTGGAGGAAAAAATTTGAACTCACTGTCGAGAAACCTCAACCGATAACCTGAGACTAACCGCCACCCACCGAAACCGTACACCACACACCCTTAAGAATGCTTTAGTATCTCTAAACCTCCAACATAAGCAAACTAAAGACAACCATAAAATCCTAAATCATAAGCTGAGAGACCAAAACCTAACCGTGAAGAAGAGTGGAAGAGACGAGGGAAGGATCTAGACAATCAGATCAGCATCAGAATTCAGATTCTCCTCAATGAAGTTCCTCCGAGATTACCGAAACCACATGACATCCTTCACCACTCGAACAAGGGGAAGCAAGCACAAAAATAGAGCACCAGACCCTACATGCCACTGCACCTCCAAACAAAAGAAGAACATGGAAGCCTCAGTCTCACATAACCTTACCGGAAACCCACAACCGTGCTTACCCAAAATGCCCCAAATATGAGAAACTCTAATCAGATCTGGAGCAACGCCAGAGCATAATCAACGCAGAAGAAACCACTCGACGACAGGAAACCACCAGGATGGAGCCAGTGAACCGCCATCACGCTAAGTCTCTCGCGTTGTCTTCTCCAGTCAAATATGTGCTCTCTCATATAAAAGAGACAAAGCTAGAAACAAAAACACAAAAGAAAAAAAATAGAGGAGGTCCTCTCACGACTTCGGCGTCGAAACATCGACCATCTGAAAGGACCTCTCCTTCGATCTCTCTGAGAATCTAAGCCGTCGATGTTTCTCTTTTTTTCGCTTAGTTATCCTCCTCTTATTAAATATACCAAGATCAAATATTGTAGGTTGAATGAATGTTAGATAAGGTCAAATGGCTCTCTCTCCTAGAGAGTTCTAGAAACTTGGCGATTTTATCGCGATCCTTCTCCTTTCTAGGGTTCTAATTCCCAAATCAAAATCTGATCTTTGATAATAATCTTTTGACTTTCTTTCTTGTAATCGGAGCTTGACGAAGATGGCTAACGAAAAGAAGTTATGGAAATCGCTCCAAAATCTTCGAATTGGAGCTGATCAGAAACCATGGAAGGTGCATGTTGATGCCCAAGAAAAATTTTAGAAAGCTCATCGGCTATGTCTTGTGGTTAAAGGGCTAAACCCTCGTATCCAGCATCCTTCAGGTATTAGGAACTACTTACCCACTGTTTGGAATCTACCTGGGAAACTTGATACGAAGAAAAATGATGATGGAACGGTCAATTTCTACTTCCGGCAAGAACATCACATGCTCACCATCCTTGAGAATGCTCCGTATAGGTTTAAAGGCTGGATGGTTGCGATTGATAAGTGGAACCATAAGGATTATCCTACTTTCCTTCGCAAGATTCCGTTCTGGATCCGAATCGACAATATCCCCGATGACTATTGCACACCAGATATTGTTGAAAGTATAGGGTCTAACTTTGGAAGAGTGAATGATGTTCACATTATTGAGCCATCTCCAACTAAAGAAGCTGAGATGTGGGTTAAGGTTGATTTCGATGTGGATAATACTATCTCACTGGTGAGGACAGTTGATGTTCCTATTCTAGAAATCTCCATGGAATTGGAATTCAAATATCAGGGACTCCAAAAGTTCTGTACTACCTGTGGTAGTTTAAAGCATGAAGCTAAATATTTTCCCATGATGAATGAAGAGCAGGGGTTTCAACAAAGAATAATGGAGCTTGAAGATGTAACTGTGGTGCCGACACAAGCCCCTCTGATTACTGAACCACAACCTAAACCAGCTCATGATCATAAAGGAAAAGGAATAATAGTAGAGCAGGAAGATGACTCAGTCACTAGGCAACTTCAAATGATGGAACAGATAATGAACAGAGATGGTTCAGGAATTCAAAGAGGAATAATCATCAAGGAAGGCTCTCAGGGTTCAAGTCCAAAAGAGAGCAACAAAAGAAAGGCAGAAACATAGCTGGACAAGGAACCATTTGTCTCACCTACTCAACAAAAAAAACATAACTCAACCAAACAGGAGAGGGTGGAGACCCCGAAACCACCCCCAGCCCCATGAAGGCCTCACACTGGAACTGCAGGGGATTGAAAAATCCCCTGACTAAAAACTTTGTGGCGGATATTAAGAATAAATGGGACCCTGACTTGTTTTGTTTAGTTGAAACCAAGAATGTAGATAGTTATGTTTCTCAAATAGGAAAAAACATGGGATATAGTAATGTTTTTTTGATATCTCCTGTAGGTCTTAGTGGGGGTCTCGCTATCTTTTGGCGGAATACAGTTAATGTATCTTTCTTGCAAGAACCTTCTCTGTACAATGTGGATATGTATATAGTTGATAATGGAAATGCCTACTGTTTTAGCTATGTCTACGGTAATCCAATTAAGTCTCATAGAAATAATCAGTGGAAACTTATGATTGATAGAACTGAGGCTGGTTATTTTGGAAATATGCCTAGGGTGATAATGGGGGATCTGAATGATATTAAGTATAATAAGGAGAAAACAGGAAACTCTCATAGATGTGAGCAGTCTTTTGCAATCTTAAGAATGATGATCAATTGTCTTGGTTTGCAGGAAGTTAGAACCACTGGAGGTTTTTATACATGGAGAGGAACAAGAAACAATAAGCTGATAAAAACCAAGATAGACAGAGTATTGGCTAATCTCAGTTGGATGGATCTGTATCCTAATGCTGTTGTTAAAACCTTACATTGGCAGGGTTCTGATCATAAACCTCTGTTGTTAATTACAGATGGTGTTCCTTGGCAAGGCAAAAAGCTCTTTAGATATGATAACCGGTGGAGATATGAAGGGCAAATTCACCAAGTAGTTCAATCTATTTGGAATACAAAATGCATCAATCTCCCCCCCCCCTTAAAGGATGAATACAGCTTTGAAGATATGCAGACACGCTATAGCTAACTGGAAGTCATCCTCTAATACCAATTCGAGGAAAAGAATTCAGGAGCTTCAGATAGATTTACAAGAACCATATAATGATAGTTCCATTCCCCAATCTTCTATAGATGCTATTAATGCTCAACTTGTGAAGGAATATAAGAGAGAAGAAGAATATTGGAAGACTAAAAGCAGAATCCAGTGGCNATGCTGCTACAAAGATTAGGAGGTACAAGAATAGGATTACAGCTTTATTGGATGACAATGGCCATATGCACTATGAAGGAAAGGATCTTAATAAGGTCATTTTCTCGTATTTTCAAAATCTATTTTCCTCCTCTCAAGACACAGATGATAGATATTTCCAGCAGCTAGGAACTATCACACCCAAAGTCACACAGGAAATGAATGAGGATATGCTTAAACCAGTTACTAT
>OVAN01007460.1:222-19640 GCA_900406275.1 Anastatica hierochuntica | reverse complement strand
CGAAAGAAACTAAAAACATCTGAGTACCAAGGCTAGCGTCGATGGTCCTCGAATAAACTTCCAAAAAGGCCACACGATACGTCCTCCGAAGTGATACAAAACCACTAAAGGCGTTAGAGAACCGCGCCGTTTCGAAGGAACGTCTGAAACGCCGATTGACGCCAGACCAACGGAAGAGTTTTGAAACTGATTGACGACCGAACTAGAGGCTGATCTAGACGTCATTTGAACCAAAACCGAAGGTCTGTCTTGGCGCCAAGACCAGGGCATGGTCTTGGGGCCAGTTGGCGCCAAGACAGAGTGTCTGTCTTGGCGCCAATTGGCGCCAAGGCCAAGCTTTGTCCTTGGCGCCAGTTGGCGCCAGGACAGAACACCTGTCTCGGCCTCCGTTGGCGCTGAGGCACGGATAACGTTCAGTCATAGCCCGTTGACTGAACCACATCCCTTCCAATCGTCATTTCCTTCGAATCGTCATTCGACCATCTCTCGTGGCGTCTCGATTGGAGTTTCCGTTAAACCATCATGATAGGAATCACAAGGATTCGTGCTTTCTGCGGATTTAGTATCAATCGTATAAAACGACGACGGTTAACTGAAGCACCGGAAGAATTTAAACTATACGATTAACCGCGTTGGTCTACGGAGCCGTTGTCGCTTATTCCTGCGAGAAACGGTTTTCCGCGGTAAATCGTAAAGGTCATTTAGCCGCGAAACGGCCCGAAAGGGCCCAAACCGCGATAACGGTCCATTTACGATTTTCGGGCGAGAACCGGCCCATTTGCGATGACGGTCCATCAGGATCTCGCGAAAATGTTAAGTTCTGGAAAGATAATGAAGGATCTCGAAAAGATTTGGGTGAATCACGAGAAAAGGAATATTCTTGCGAGAAGATATGCACAAATCAGGACGGAAAAGGAAATCGAGCTGGCCCACGAATATCTATATAAAGGATGCGAAGTCAAAGAGAGAGGGACACAGACATTGATTCATTCACAGAGNTTAGTTATAGGTAATCGTCACCAACAGATGTTGCGGCCACGGCTTAACACCGGTTGCGCACGCTCCGATCACGAAATTCGAATAAGATGCCTTAACTTATTTGTTAACTGTGTCTGTCGAATCGCTCTCCGTTTACGCTTTTTCGCATACTTTAGATCCGTTCTCGTTTTCACTTTGTATTCATTCATGTTAATTTATCTTACGAATCATGTCACTTGTTCGCCGTTAATCTATATCGCTTCGCAATCTATTTCGTATTTCGTTATCTAACTAACTCACGATTTCTGTCTTATTGTCTTCGCAGTTTACTTTCGTATTTCTTATTCAATAACTCGCTAATTCGCTATCTTGATCTGTTGATCTTTGGCTACAGAATCCATGAACCACATAACATTGACAGTGAGAATTTCGGTTCCCACAAAATAATGTCAGACTTTTTATTTTGGTATAGTACTTAGTGCCTGAGGAGGCCTTTAAACCTTATTTCATAGTTTTCATATTGAAACTGGTAGCCTGGGGAGACATTTAAACTCTTTTTTGTGAGATACCATGGTTTCTCTTTTTAATGTTAAGTACTTTCGGATTTAATGTTTTCTTGTCTACCCTTGAGTTTTCTAAGGGCTTAGGTCCACTAGAGAAGCCTTATGTTGACATTTTCAAGATTTCATTTACTCATTCGAGGTTTTCTTAAGAAACTTGAGTGAATTATGAGGCCTTGGAAGTATGAAGGCTACGTTGTGTCCTAGTGAAATTAATCGGGCGGGTTCTCCAGAGCTTACTGACAAGCTTGTGATCTTTTTGTCCATTTGGGGCTCATTCTGGCCCTTTAGGATATATATTAGAACTTCGAGAACTTTGGAAAATTAGGCTTATGGGAACAAGATAATTGATATTAGGGTTTTAAGACCTTTGGAGAATTGAGTTTCTGGAATCTAAAAATTGATGTAAGAATTTTAAGACCTTTAAAGAATTAGGTTTCTGGAACATAAAAATTGATGTAATGATTTTAAGACCTTTTATGAATTAGGTTTTTGGAACCTAAAAATTGATGTAAGGATTTTAAGACCTTTAAAGAATTAGGTTTCTGGAACCTTAAAATTGATGTAAGTATTTTATGACCTTTAAAGAATTAGGTTTCTGGAACCTAAAAATTGATGTAAGGATTTTAAGACCTTTAAAGAATTAGGTTTCTGAAACCTACAAGTTGATGTAAGGATTTTAAGACCTTTAAAGAATTAGGTTTATGGAACCTAAAAACTGATGTAAGGATTTTAAGACCTTTAAAGAATTAGGTTACCAGAACCTACAAATTGATGTTAGGGTTTTAAGATCTTTTGAGAAATCAAGTTTTTGGAACTTGAAATTGATAATAGGGTTTTAAGACGTTTTGAGGAATCAGGTTTCTGGAACCTAAAATTGATGTTGGGATTTTAAGACCTTTTGAGGAATCAGGTTTCTGGAACCTAAAATTGATATTAGCGAATATCAAATATAGAGGGACGTTTTATTGATATTTTCAGAAGGCATTCGAATATTTTACAACATGGATACATGTTTCTGGATCTTAAAGTAACTTGAGACTTATCCGTCCGATGTCTGGCGATCAGAGCCTGACTTTTTGGAATGATCATCTAGGCGCCTGAGTCCTGATGAACGGAAGATGATGGTTTTTGAAGTGAAGGGGGCTAAACTCATTGCACGAGCTTCCTATGTACCCTGTCAAGGGATCAAGCCTAAAGTAGTTCGATTATTTTGATAGTACCTAGTGATAATACCTTTTGAGGTTCATGGCTTTCCATGATCGTTTTTCGGGTACCCTGGTTCATACCTTTACAAGTTTATAGACTTCGGATCGTACCACGTGGATGATCTAGTACATACCCTCCCATTTAGTACCTAACTTTCCGGCGCCTCGGTCTTTGGTGTTGTTGAAAACTTTCCTCAGGACAAGGTCGCCTACCACGAGTTTCATAGATCTCACCTTGGAGTTGTAGTGCCGAGTCATTGCCTGTTGATAGTTTTGTATACGGATCATTGACTGGTTGCGGTGTTCCTCAATTAGGTCCAGGTTGTCTAGCAATAACTGGTCATTGGTTTCAGGGTTTGACGTGCAAAGGCTCATTCGAAGGCTTCCGACTGAGATTTCGGCTAGGACTACTGCCTCCATCCCATAGGCTAAAGAGAAAGGGGTCTCCTCTATAGCTCGTCTTGGGGTAGTGCGACATGCCCATAGGACCTCAGGTAGCTTATCGAACCAAGACTTCTTGTTGCTACCTAAGCGTCTTTTGAGGATTGCTAAAATTGATTTATTAGCAGCCTCCGCATGGCCGTTCCCTTGAGGGTATCGAGGTGTGGACGTAGTGAGGCGTATGATCCATTTTTCACAGAATGCTGTAAAGTCATCGGATATAAATTGGGTATGTTATCTGTTATGATTTCGTAAGGGATACCATGGCGACATATGATGTCCCGCCATACGAATCTCTTGACCTCAAATTTGGTTACTTGTTGGAGAGCTTCGGCTTCTATCCATTTGGTGAAGTAATCAATTAAGACTAACAAGAAACATAGTTTTTGTTGCCCTTTTCTTGAAGCTACTAAAGGTCCTACGACATCCATGGGCCATCGCATGAAAGGGTAAGGCGCAGATATCGAGGATAGCTTCTCGCTTGGTTGGTAAATGATTGGGGTGTGTCTTTGACATTTATCGCATTGGGATGAGTATGTTACGAAATATGCGATTATGGTCGGCCAGAAGTAACCTTTTCTTTTGATTCGGATGGCTAGAGCTCGGCCAGCAGAGTGGTTTCTGCAAGAGCCTTCGTGTACGTCTGCCATGAGCTTAGGAGCGTGAAGCCGTGAACTCATTTTAGGTACGGTCTTGAGCTGATTATGCAATACCTTGTGCTTAATGCTTTGAGTTTTCNGGGGGGGTTATACCCTCCCGAATGTATTGCATAATTGGATTTCTCCAATCTTCTCTTCCAAGTACTCTGTCGTGGAGAGATATCAGGTTAGGTTCACTTGACTCGTCCAGAGATTCCAGGTTACTACCTGGTTTTTCGTGAGTCTGGATTGTGTCACCTGAGGTAGTCTGAGATTCGAGATCAAAAAACTTTTCGTTCTCAGAAAGACCTTCTAGACCTGCGGTTGACTCTGTAGTCTAGATCGTGCCCCCAGAGGTATCTCGAGAATCAGGTTATGAGGTCCCTTTATTCTTGGAGATACCTATTGTGCAAATGCCTAATTTTGGAGTCTATATCGTGCCCCCGAAGGTATATATTTTGAAATTGTGGATTTTTGTTTTTGGGAACCAAAATATAGGGAGAACTTGTGTTGGAGATTCGTCCCAGGTAGTGGCTACTTCTTGGATTTGAACGTCGTCCTTTTGTTCTTTTGAATCGCTTTGAGGGCAGCTTTCATAACTATATCAATACTAGGCTTGTCTATGCCTTCAACTGGTATGATTCGTGTGACAAGGGGATCTGAGGTGGATGTTAATGCTGCCAAAGCGTCTGCGGAGAAGTTTTCTCCATGGGGGATTCTTGTCAGTTCGAATTTATCGAACTGTTTTGTGAGGTATTGGACGACCTCTAATTATGCCCCCATTCTTTCGTCCCTTGTTATGTATTCCCTATGAAATTGGCTAGCCACTAGCTGGGAATCGCTATACACGTTAATCTCTCGGAATTCGAGCCCTATCGCTAGTTTCAAGCCTGCGATAAGTGCTTCATATTCGGCTTCATTGTTGGAAGCGTTGAAACCTAATATGTAGGATTGCTCAATTACTTCACCAGCATATGAAGTCAGCGTTATGCCAATTCTGGAGCCTTGCCTCGAGAACGCTCCATAAACATGGAGGGTCCATTTGGTAGCTATTGAGCTCGCGTCGAGGTGTTCAAAAGCTAACTTGATGACAAAGTCAGCCATAACTTGAGATTTGGCTGGAGTTCGGGGCCTGTATTCTATGTCGTACTCGCTGAGCTTGATGGCCCATTTAGCGAGGCGTCCGGATTAGCTCGGACTGTGCAGAACAATACGTAATGGTTTTGAGGTCATTACGACGATCGGGTGAGACTGGAAATATGGCCGGAGCTTTCTAGCGGCAGTTACGACAACAAGAGCTAGCTTCTCCTTGGAAGGGTACCTGGTCTCAGCATTTATTAGACTTTTTCTTGTGTAAAAGACAGGTCTCTGCTCGTTTTGCTTTTCTCGTATCAGCACGCCGCTGACTGCGGCGGGAGATACCGCAATATACAAGTATAAGGGTTCTCCTTCCACTGGTTTGGATAGTATGGGAGGTTCCAGGAGATAAGATTTTAGTTGTTTGAAAGCTTCCTCATGCTGCTTGTTCTGTAACAACTTCTTATTATTCTTTAAAAGTTTATAGAATGGGAGGCGCTTGTCCGTGGACCTGGAGATGAACCGATTTAGGGCGGCGATTCGTTCGGTCAACCTTTGTACCTCCCTGGTCGTCCTTGGTGACGCAATTTCCAGGAAGGTAGCTATTTGGTTGGGGTTAGCTTCGATTCCTCGTTCAGTCACGAGGTATCCTAGGAACTCTCCTGATGGTACCCCGAAGGTGCATTTAGAATGGTTAAGTTTCATATCATACATTTTGAGGATATCAAACATTCTTTAAGGTGATTGACGTGATCATCTCCGTTCGAGGATTTGACTAACATGTCATCGATGTAAACCTCCATTATTTTTCCAAGTTGTTGGGCAAACATTTTGTTCACAAGCCTCTTGTAGGTGGCTCTTGCGTTCTTCAAACCAAAAGGCATGACTTTATAACAGTAGGTGCCACGTTCTATTATAAAGGCGGTCTTTTCTTGATCCTCAGGGTCCATCATTATTTGATTATATCCTGAGAAGGCATCCATGAGGACAGTAGTTGGTGGACTGCAGTTGCCTCAACTAAACGATCAATACGAGGTAACGAAAACTTATCCTTAGGACATGCATTGTTTATATTTTTGAAGTCAACACACGTCCTCTATTTCCCGTTTTTCTTTTTGACGACCACTGGATTGGCTAACCAGTCGGGGTAGTGAACCTCTCGACTCGCGTCTGCGCTCATTAATCGGTCAACATCGTCATTGATAGCTTGAGCCTTCTCAAGGCCAAGTTTGCGTGTTTTCTGTTTTACATGCTTAAATTTGGGGTCCACGTTAAGCTTGTGTGTGGTTATACTTGGATCGATGCCTTTCATATCGTTACTGGACCATGCAAAGGTCCTCACGTTTTCTTTGAGGAAGCGTGCAAGTTTACTTTTAATTCTTGGGAGCAACTCTGACCCGATGCAAACGCATCTTTCGGGGTGATTATCATCGATGCAGATTTTTTCGGTGAGGTTTCATGGAGGACCTCGTGTGTTCTGCTACATCGCTTGTTACTCTCGGATCTGTAATTGCTATTGAGCCGACTCTTTAACGTTTTGGAAACCTCCTACGTAGCATATTTTGGACACCTTCTGGCTACCTTGGATCGTAGCTACCCCTTCAGGAGTTGAGAACTTTACGCATTGATGGTAAGTTGAAGCAACTGCCTTCATCTTGTGGATCCAGGGCCTTCCTAGGATGGCGTGGAATGGGGTCGGCTTGTTGATTACCACAAAATTGATTATCTTCATACTCCGCCGGCTATGATTGGGAGTTTGATAGTTCCCAACGAGGTAGTTGTTTCCCCCGAGAAGCCTACGAGATTGGCCTTTTGGCTTGTTACTTTGTAGTCGTCTATCTCCATCCCCTTTAGGGCATCATAAAAGATGAGGTCCACGGAGCTTCTGGTGTCAACCATAAGCTTAGGAACCTCGTAACCAGCCACATTGAGTGTGATGACTAAGGAGTCATCATGGGGTCGGTTGATGCCTTATGTCTCGCTTTCCCAGAAAGATATCTTAGTATTTGATTTTGGGGAAGGAGGCTTCGTTTGATTACTAGACTCGGCCTTGCGCAGGTGGCCTTTTATAGATTTCACGGAATCTTGACAGATGTCGGAATCTCCCAATATGTAGTCGACCCTTGTCTCGCTGGCTTGTTGATTCGAAGCCTTGTCGAATAGGGCTGCTACCGTTCCCTCGAGTAGAAGCTTCAGCACTCCAACCCGAAGGATTTTCCCCTGGGGGAATTTTCCAAAGATTATATCGATCCTTTTCTTGGGAGCCGGAGGGGGCGAATCGGTTTCCTTTTTGGGAGACATGTTTCTTTTGGGTGAAGCCTCCCTTGGTTCCCTCTTTTGGAAAGGTGGCGGTCTTCTGAGATCTACATCTTTTATTTCACTGGCGGAAAATTTTGCGGCCAGCTATCGTTGGAGAACCCAACACTCTTCTGTGGAGTGTCCTTTCCTTTCATGGTAGGAACAAAATTTGTTCTCGTCATAAGCCTTGGTCCAGGGAGCTTTTCTTGTTTTCATAACAAGTTTTTCCTGTTGCGTTTCCACAACAGCATAAGAATGTTCCCCTTGTGTTTGATTGTTCTGGAAGTCGCCCTTCCTGTGAGGTCCCTTTCCCTCTGGGAATCAGCCTTCGAAGATTTTGAGACTTCTTATGGATCCTATCCATGGTGGCGATTTCTTCCTCTAGAGTAATGAATCGAGATGCTCTATGTAAAGCGTCATCGATTGTCGGAGGAGGATTAACCGTTAGCTCGGACCAGAACTTGGATTGGTACCAGAGACCTCTTCGGAGGGCCTCAATGGCTACCTGGTCATTAGAATTCGGGAGTTTGGTTCTAACTGTCCTGAATTTATCTATGTAAACTTGTAGGGTGTCTCCAACTCCTTGCCTGATCTTCCACAGATCTGCTTCACATGCGTGTTTTCTAATATTAGTCGAATATTGCTTAATGAAAGCATTAGATAACTGGTCGAAGTTGTCTATTGAATTTGGTTCGAGACCAGAAAACCATTCGAGAGTTTTTCCTGTCAGGTATTCTTCAAAAGTTTGGCAGTAGCATGCCTCGCAATCTTAACGAGTGAAGTGAGCTTTGACAATAACTAATCTAAAAGCTCTTAAATGAGCTTTAGGGTCTGAGTTCCCGTCATATTCTGAAATCCGAAGCTTTCTTATATCTCTGATATAAGAATTCGCGATTCTGTCGGTAAACGGGGTTCCTCGAGTTTCTTCGATTATGCTCTCGATTTCAGGAGCTGAATTGGTGGCCTTGTGGACCTGAGTGTTCACCTTTTGAAGAGTTGCATGGGTTCTCACCATGTACCTTCAGATAGCTTCAGGTCCGTCCAAATGTTTGACGGTCGTTTCATCGATAGGTCCCCGGTTGGTGGGTTCTCACAGAAACAGGTTTCTGTCGCGCCCCCGAGTAGTTGTTGGTTCGAGAACCTCGCAGGTTTTCGAATTATGTTGTCGAGGATGATCAGTTGGGTAGGCTGCTGCAACAGCCTCTGTCTGAAGTTTAGCTCCTTGGTTTAGGGAGCGGCCTCGAGTTCGATGTACTGAGGCTGAGGTGTCGATACCAAGTGGAATCGAGGTGTCTCCTCCAGACCTCAATATAGGTGGCATTGGAGGTAAAGATTTATCCTGCGTGAGTAACTGGCGAGGGACTTGAGCAGGTGCTGAGCTTGTGCTAGCAGTGTTGGTTCCCATCGCGGCATAGCTGGAGGATTGAACGCATGGGTCGTTCCCATAACGGGTGTCTGAAAGGTGGTTCCCTGATCCTCAGGTATCGTGCCATAGGGGCGAGTACTCTTGACAGCCACGAGGAAAAGAGGGGTCGGCGACGAGGTCCCAGAAGGTTACCCCAGAGACTCATCGCAGTAAGGGTTGCGACAATGGAGCCATAGACCTCGTTTTCTCTTCGAATTGCTCTTGACGGGACAATAGTTGGTGAACCAAACATTCATTTTCTTGGGTTCTATTCACCAACTGGAGCATCATTTGGCGGATTTCGGAGAGCTGATATGTCACCTGGCTAGCGGCTGGTGCCGGAGGCAGAGATCCGCTAGCAGCTCGCTGTTCGGGTTCTCCAAGAACTAGAGGTCTCGGACTTTGATCTCCAGAAAGCCTCTTTCGCAGCAAGGGTGAGATCAGATCGGGCTTCTACCGAGGGTTGAGGACCTTGACGGAAGCTGGGACGGTGAGATTCTACGACCGGGAGACTGGAACCTCCATGGTTCGGCGAGCTAGGGCTCGGAGTTAAAGATGAGAGTTCTGGTTGACTAAAATCTCTATTGCTTGGATCCAACTTTAAGCCACGGAGTTAGGGATTCAATTGTTTCTTCCCCACAGACGGCGCCAAAATGTGGATGTCAAATCCAACACTTAGAATTTATATGAAGAATTGAATGAGAAAGAATTTCGCGGGAAAAATTCCGTTTGAACTTTGAGATGAATAACATATGTTTTATTGATTATCTTAAGATGAACCAAATGAACGAATGTCTCTTGCTAAAAATTGATCAAAGAAAGGAATTGATATTACAAATCTTCGGTAAATGTAAAAGTATTAGTGTTGTTTTGTATATTTTTTTTCTGGCCCCCTTTCTCTATATCTCTCGCCTCCTTAAGTAAGAGTTCTTGATCAATCTTGACGGTTCCTAGATTTGCTCTGCTATTCTCGGTCCTGCCTTCTTGACCTTGGACTCGGTCTTTCTTGTTACGCAAAATCAGCTCTCGACTTGTAGCTTAATGGGCCTTTGGTTAGATCGAAATTCAGGCCCAATAGTGCATATGAGTGGTGATGCTGTCTTGGAGAAAATTGATTATTACGGTGCACAAGAAACCATAAAGCGTAGTGGAATTTGGCACAGTAAAGCAAACATGCCTAATGGATATTTGGAAAGCCACAATTGGCATAAAAAGAGCATTTTCTGGGAGCTCCTATACTGGAAATATCAATTGGTTCGGCACAATTTTGATGTGATGCACATAGAAAAAAAAATCTTTTGACAATATCATGCATACGCTTCTCAATGTGCAGGTAAGACGAAATACAATGTCAAGTCTAGACGTGATTTGGTTGACATTTGTGCCAGACACGAGTTACATATTACGAGGTAAGGGAAATTACCAGTACCTAGTTTCCGATTAACAGAAGAAGCGAAGAGAGCACTGTTTGATTGGGCATAATCTTCCATAAAATTTTCAGATGGGTATGTTTCAAATTTCTGACAGTGCGTTGAGCAGGGAAAAAAACTTTCAGGCATGAAAAGTCACGATTCTCATGTTTCATACAGCGGCTCCTACCTTTTTTTTTACGCGAGTTACTTCCGCAACATATACATGAAACGATTGCGGGTAATATATCTAACTTATGCACTCAATTAATGTATATGTTTTTGTAATAGTATATGCAATAAGTACTCTCAATCTTGTTTGTTTTGTACGCATCAGACTATTTTTGCCCGATTTATGTGCTCGGACATTGAGTGAGGATGGGATTGCGAAGATGGAAAGTAATATTCCGGTACTGCTTTGCAAAATGTAAACAATATTTCACCCGTCATTCTTCGATGTTATGGAGCATCTCCCTTTTCACCTCTCGAACGAAGCATCATTAGCCGGCCCGATGCATTTAAGATGGATTTACCCCTTTGAGTGATATATGAAATACTTGAAAGGAAAAGCTAAAAACCTTGCGAGAGTCGAGGGCTCAACCATCGCCAGAAGCTTAATTGAGAAAACTTCTCACTTTACTCAGCATTACTTCAGCCCAACAGTTTAAACGAAGAAAAATAGACCTAGGCGATATGACAATGGCAGTGTTGCACTTACGTACAATGCTCTGAATGTGCCTGACATCTTCTCACAAATTGGACAGCTTGCGGGGAAGGTGAAGCAGGTTTGGTGGGAAGATTTTGCATATTGTCACAGTACACACACGTATATTTTACGAAATTGTGATTTCATTCAACCTTTAGAGAGGTACACATACCATGATTAATTAATTTATTAATTGAAATGCTTAATATTATATTAATTTACTAAACAAATAATTAATTATTGCAGCTTAATCGATACATAAACTCGGGTGTTTTATCCCAATTTATCGAAAAAAGAGTACGAGAAGTACAAAGACAGAGATTTCGCTAAGTGGATACAATTCTATTTAAGTATTTGCAACGATTTTATAAATATTAATAAATAAATATTGTATTTTACTTATAAATTCTATGGAATTGATGCGTTAACTCGTCAAACATATCAATTAGTTCAAGTCAACAATGGATATGGAGATGTTCATTTCCTCCTATGGTTCCAAGAACTTGTTCAAGGTCATATTTTACAGATAGTCACAAAGCTGATTGACTTCACCCGTGGGTATACATTTCAAACGTATCAACACGGCTCCCAGAGGGCAAATGCAAATTACGGGATTTATGTACGTGTAGAAATAGAATCCTACGAAGTATTTAATCAGATTCTAAGAGTCAGTTACCTGGGACTTGTGTATTTGCGATGCGTATTATTCAAGTGTGACTGATATGACTCAACAGTTGGAAAAGGAGTTCGAGTTGACAATTTGGAGGTTAAAGACGTAAACGCAAACAGAAGGTATAACAAATTAGAACCATTTGTTCTCGCTATGCAAGTAGAGCAAGTGACATTCGTTCCATATCCACGAATAGGAGAAAAACGTGAGCAATGGCTTTCTGTGATCCATGTGAGTCCAAAGGATCGTATAATCGGAGCTGAAGACATTGTGTTACAAGAAGATAGGCTAGGAGAAGAGACCACTTATTCGATCAAATCCACCGAGGATGTCATACATGTTGACCTATCATCGCGAGTATTGGATGATTTACAGTCAAGCGACAACGAAGACATTATGCTTCAATCAGATGAGGATAATGATGAGAAGAAGAAGAATATGAGGATGAAAACAATTAGACATATATATCTGATCAAGATGGCTCTGATGATTGATGTTATATATTTATGTTTGTATGATTCATGAAATTCGACGTTTTTGTTAAAAAATAAAATTAATTTCCGAATAACTTAATTGTAATCTATGTTACCTTATTTCATAATACTATCTATCCCTAAACCCTAAACCCTGAATTTTTTTAATATTTTAATATTTTTTGAGGAAATTGCGATTGGCGGTCCAATTTAATTTTTTAAAAATTTTGAGAGGAATTTGTGAGGAATCCTCGCAAAATAAGATGCCAAATGAATTTTTTTCGCGGGAACCTTAAATTTTGCCTCCCAAAATTGGATGCCAAATGAAATTTTTGTTGGGAACCATAAATTCAGCGATTGCAAGAATTTCTTGCAAATTCCTCGCAAGTTTTTAAAAAAATTCTATTGGACGCGAGGAAATTTTGAATGCCACAAAATCCTATATATATCTGCCCCCCCCCCCCCTTCCCCTTTTCATTTGACAATTTTGGGGTTAAAGACGTAAGCGCAAAGTGTAACAAATTAGAACCATTTGTTCTCGCTATGCAAGTAGAGCAAGTGACATTCGTTTCATATCCACGAATAAGAGAAAAATGTGAGCAATGACTTTCTGTGATCCATGTGAGTCCAAAGGATCGTATAATCGGAGCTGAAGACATTGTGTTACAAGAAGATAGGCTAGGAGAAGAGACCATTTATTCGATCGAATCCACCGAGGATGTCATACATGTTGACCTATCATCGCGAGTATTGGATGATTTACAGTCAAGCGACAACGAAGACACTATGCTCTGATCAGATGAGGATAATGATGAGAAGAAGAAGAATCTGACGATGAAAACAATTCGACATATATATTTGATCAAGATGGCTCTGATGATTGATGTTATATATTTATTATTGTATGATTCATGACAATTCGACGTTTTTGTTAAAAAATAAAATTAATTTCCAAATAACTTAATTGTAATCAATGTTACCTTATTTCATAATACTATCTATCCCTAAACCCTGAATGTTTTTAATATTTTAATATTTTGCGAGGAAATTGCGACTGGCGGTCCAATTTGATATTTTAAAAATTCTGCGAGGATTTTGTGAGGAATCCTCGCAAAATAGGATGCCAAATGAATTTTTTTTTCGAGAACCCTAAATTTTGCCTCCCAAAATTAGATGCCACATGAAATTTTTGGTGGGAACCATAAATTTTGCGATTGCAAGAATTTCTTGCAAATTCCTCGCAAGATTTTAAAAAAGTTCTGTTGGACCGCCTCTTTCGCGAGTAATTTGTGAAGGCCACAAAATCCTATATATATCTGACCCCCCCTTCCCCCTTTCATTTGCACCATCTCTCTCTCTCTCTCTCTCTCTCTCTCTCTCTCTCTAAAACCACTCTCTCTCATTCTCTTATCCAAAAGGGAAATTAGGTCAACTGACCAGTTGACCACCCAAATTTATGTAAATAGCCATATGGAGTTTTTTCTTTCTTTTCAACTGTTCTTTTTTATGACGATTTTGTCCTTTTATGTTCATAGACATGTTGTAACAGATAGACGGTCTATTTACCGCTGAACATAGTTTGCTCTTCTTTCAAGTTTTTTTTAGATCGCTCCTTCTCAAAATGTTTTTTCTATGATACTCTTACCATTACCAAATAAAATCGTGAATCCCAATCACATTTTCCCCTTTTTTTTTTGGTTATTTGTGAAATTAATAGGCACGCGGAAATAGATAGTCTATTTAAATAGACAATCAATGTCCTACTGTTTATACTATCTCAAATAGTAAGTCTAACTAGTGTTTTCGTCGAACCATATTTTTACTATGGTAAGTAATATGTTTTCGTTTATATGGAAGCTATATTTTTATAAAAAGTAGACATACTACATAAGTAGACTTTCTATTTAAATAGCATACAACTCCTTATACGTTCCACCAATATCCGTATACTTGAAAAATACATATCCGTTTCGAAAAATTCAAGATACGTTAGATAAGGAAAAAAATCTACTTTTTTCGTGTATTTACAATTTTGTTTCAATATACGTATAAACCTGTAGAGCCGTTTGAAGTTTTGTGGGGTGTAAGGGCAAAAAAAAAATACTCAAAAAAAAAACCAAAATGGTTAGTTTCTTAATTTTTTTAGGATTGACCGGTTAGTCAATCAATTTACCCTATCCAAAACCTTAAAACAGGTTAATATTTATATTTTATACATAAAGTTAGTAATTGTTAGTTATTAAGATAATTAGGTTTTGTAATTAGTATATTTAGGAGGTTTAGATGGGATGTAAATAGATTTGCCGCTTAAAAAATTGTAAACAAAAATTTATTTTTCAAATAATTAATTTTACAAAATTTAAAATTTATTAATTATGATCGAATATTTTAAAATTTATTAATTATGATCTATAATTTAAAAATTTATTAATTATGATCTAAAATTTAAAAATTTATATAAAAGTTATAGTTACCTTATTATTGAATAATTTTTAATAAAAAATATTAAAATTACTTTTTAACTAAAACATTTAAAATAACTATGTAGATGGAGTACAACTCCTACGATGACTTTTTTGCAGTCGCCTTCTAGATCTACACCGCCTGGTACGAGTCTTGCGCTCGCCATCGACGGTATTTCCACCACATGACCCGCCACCTCAGCAGCCATTGGCGGCGGGCGGCGCGGCGCCGCCACCACCAGTTTCGACTGGGATGACACCCGACGATCTACTTGTACTCCCGCTCAAGCGTCTTTGCCGATGTTACACCCCGAGCGACCTGCAAAAACTCTTTGGTAATTCCAAATAATTTATTTTTTAATTCATATAAATTACATAGTTTTTGACTAATCAATTAATTTTTATTTGTATCAACTTCACAAAGACGGTTCCGTTGCTGCTTCCATTTGGATGATCTTCCTGCGGAACTATACGGTGGCCTGCACCAGCTAGACCAAAACTCCTATAACGGTTGTCGAGTGTTGGTTCGAGGCATTCGTCGTAAGTATTTAAAACCCATAAGAGTGAAGTGTGGCAGTTTGATCATAGAACCATCTTCATTTGGCCAAAAGGTGATGTTCGCCCGAGTATCTATGGAAGTGGCCTCTTGTTTAGGCAAGAGAAAATTTCTATCATCAAACATCATGTAGGCATAACTAGACCCTAAGGCTCCTCCCAAAAACTTTGAAGTCGATAATTATGTCATGTTGACACTCTAAATCGGTTCTTCTTTGGTGGGGAAGTCCACATCATGGCCGTCAGCCCTAAAGTCCTTTAGTATTGTCCTGATGATACCACCAACCATCATTTGAGCTTCCTTATCATCGGAGGTACAAACAGTATCGCGCACCTCCAATAGATGCGACAACAACACTCTCGCGATATCAATCCTATCTTCGCGTTCCTCGCAATGCTCTTGACATGTTAAGAGAGGGATGATTCCTCTGGAGAGAAGGTACATCTCATTCGTGTTCACTTTCCCGGTTTCCCTCATAGCATAGAAGATGTTTGTAATCACCTTGTGCACATATCTTATTGTTGGGTGCCTAATATTTGATGTCTTCACTCCTAATTTGAATTTACCATAGCCTATTTGGGTCCACATCGCCTTATCTGCATCCGTGAGTTCTGGAATCTTTGTTCTTCGTCCCCTTTTTAAAACCAAACAATACACTAAGATCTCCCATAGTCCATTTCATTGAATCCCCTCCTATCTCAAAATAGAATTCTCCATTAGCATACTTCGACGTGGACAGGAACTCACAAGTTAGCTTTTGGTAACCGGGTTCGTTCATGAACAAGAACTTATCCATCCTCATACGAGTGGCTATCCCGAGTACATCTTCATATATTCCAAGCTTTTCCAAGGTATCCATATCCGCCCAACGAGTTGGAACCCAATTATTCTTCATCAAGATATTGTAATATTGCTTAGCGGTTGCCTTTCTTTTTGGCTTTGAGGTTGTTGCCTTCTTTTTGGCTTTGACGTCATTGCCTTCTTAGCAACGGGCTTTCTCGCTTGTGCTTGCTTCCACATTTAGAGTTTTCTCTTTCGCACTCACATTTGGAGTTTCTTCAACGAGATTAGAGGATTGAGCAATAGCCTTGCCTTTGGCTCTTGTCGTGGGCGCATTTTAACTTGTGCTTGCTATTGGTTTTCGTGGATTTTGAGCGCCTCTAGTGGTGTAAGCGGTTTTCCTTGTCATTATTCCTACACGGTAGAAAAGTTTAACTAAGTTAGTTCATAAGGATTGAGATGCTCATGGATGCTTTTAAACATTGATAAACATTACACAGATCCTCATAAACCATCAATTCAACACAACTTAATCAAGACTTTGCTATTCTATCAACACTTTCATATAGGATCTCTCTTGGAAAATTTTAGCAATTCACCAAACATACGGGCAACAGACGGCGTGGATCACCAGAAGCTGCACGTGGACCACCAGCTTGTGCTGTCTTCGGCTGGCGAGCGGTGCGACGGGAGGCGTGGACTGCCAGTTTTTTCTCGTGACCCACCAGGAATCGCTGTCCAAGGCTGGCGACCTATGCATCAGGGGCGTGGCCAGCTAAGATCCTTCAACCTATCTCTTTTCGAATTGTTTCGCACCTACCAACAAAAAAACACAAAAAGACATCCAAGATTAACTTACTAAAGCATAAATAAAGTAGAATATGTACAAGTATACTATAGGGAATGCCTCCCTAAGGATCTTCTTTATCATCACTATGCTTGATGTTGTTAAGGCTTTAGGCGATTTCGGGGTTCGATAGAGGAATCGTGTTGGCTTCCTCAATCATTGCATCTGCTAAATACGGCTTACACCTTTGGGCATTAACCATGAATTCTCTTTCGTCCTTGTTCCATAAGACGATTGCACCATAAGAACGGACTTCTTTGATATTAAAAGGCTCGGACCATCTTGATTTGAGCTTCCCAGGAAATAGCTTCAACCAGGAGTTGAAAAACAAGACTTGATCCCCTTCATTTAAGTCTCTTTTGATGAGCTTCTTGTCATGAAATGCCTTTGATCTCTCTTTGAGATCTTTGAACTCTCATAGGCATCCATCCTCAACACTTCAAGCTCTTCTAGTTGAATTAGACATTTCTCCGAAGCCGTCTTGATGTCAAAATTGAGCATCTTTGAAGTCCATAAAGCCTTGTACTCCAATTCAACCGGTAGGTGACATTCTTTACCATAGAGAAGATTGAATGTAGTAGTACTTATGTATGTTTTAAAAGCGGTACAGTAGGCCAATAATGCATCATCTAGCTTTGTTGCCCAATCCTTCTTTGTCTTCCCAAACGTTTTCTCCAAAATGGTTTTGATTTTATGGTTTGAGACCTCTACTTGGTTTGAGGTTTGAAGATGGTATGGAGTAGCGACCTTATGCTTGACTCAATTCTTCTTTAGCAAACTCTCAAACACCTTGTTGATGAAATGAGATCTCCCATCACTTATAACTACTATAGGCACACCTAATCGAGGGGAAATAAAGGATTTGAAGAGCTTGGTCACCACCTTAGCGTCGTTGGTTGGGCTAGCTATTGCTTCTACCCACTTGGAGACATACTCGACCACTACCAATATGTATTGGTTCCCATATGAAGAAGGGAATGGTCCCATGAAGTCAATACCCCCAAACATTAAACAATTCTACTTCAAAGATCGGGTTTAGGAGAATTTCGTTTCGCTTACTAATGTTCCCCTTCCTTTGACATGTGTCACATTTAGAAACGAATCCCTGAGTATGCTTGAACAATGATGACCACCAAAAGCCCGCTTGGAGAACCTTTTGAATCGCCTTAAATGTCGCGAAATATCCTCCATAGCTTGATCCATGGCAATGAAAAAGGATGTCTTGGACATCTCCTCTGTGGGAACCGAAATTCTCACTGTCAATGATATGTGGTTCACGGATTCTGTAGCAAAAGATCAACAGATCAAGAGAGCGAATTAGCGAATTATTGAATAAGAAATACGAAAGTAACTGCGAAGACAATAAGACAGAAANGACAATAAGACAGAAGTCGTAAGTAAGTTAGATAACGAAATACGAAATAGATTGCGAAGCGATATGGATTAACGGTGAACAAGTAACAGGATTCGAAAGACAAGTTAACATGAATGAATACCGAGTGAAAACGAGAACAGATCTGAAGTTTGCAGAAAGCGTAAACGGGGAGTGATTCGACAGACACAGTAAACAGAGAAGTTAAGGGATCTTATTCGAATTTCGNATCTGTTGGTGACGATTACCTAGAACTAAGACGCATACTCGTAACCTAGTTGAGACGCAGCTCGCTAACGAAAAACGTTCAACGGACTTCGGCTGAACGCTATCCACGCCTCAGCGCCAACTGGCGCCAAGACAGATGCTCTGTCTAGGCGCCAATTGGGGCCATGGACGTTGCTTGGTCTTGGCGCCAATTGGCGCCATGGACAGAGCCTGGTCTTGGTGCCAATTGGCGCCAAGGACTATGCTTGGTCTTGGCGCCAATTGGCGCCAAGGACTGTGCTTGGTCCTGGCGCCAATTGGCGCCAAGGACTGTGCTTGGTCCTGGCGCCAATTGGCGCCGAGGACTGTGCATGGTCCTGGCGTCGATTGGCGCCGAGGACTGTGCTTGGTCCTAGCGCCGATTGGCGCCGAGGACTGTGCTTGGTCCTGGCGCCGATTGGCGCCGAGGACTGTGCTTGGTCTTGGCACCGATTGGCGCTGAGGACTGTGCTTGGTCCAGGCGCCGATTGGCGCCGAGGACTGTGCTTGTTCCTGGCGCCGATTGGCGCCGAGGACTGTGCTTGGTCCTGGCGCCAAGTTTTAGGCATAATTCTTGTGGGCGAGTGATGTGTGATATGTGTTTAATCGGAATCAACGGCCAAGAGTGCTTCTTCCTTTCTCGAAAACTTTCGTCGATTATTTTACTTCGAAGGATCCCAACAAGTGTCGGAATGTGTTAGGATTGGGGCTGCGCCTCGTAGAGGCTGCCTACGTACCCTTGTGGAAGGGATCAAGCCTTTCGTAGTTCGTAGAACGGAGCTAACAATTGCCCCCGTCGTAGCCAAACGTTCGACCTAGTTTGCGGCCGACTTTTATGAGTTCGAGTACTCGCGTTGATCCTTTGGATAGTTCTGCAAATGCAGTGATTCGGTGGTCGCTTTGCGGCGTACCCAGGGTTTCGATTACTCCTACCACGCCGAGATCGATAAGGTAATCGGTCATATGGGTAGGCTCGAGAACATGGAGTCTTTGACCCTTCGATCGGAGGGGGGATTCGGAGTCACTGGGATCCGATTTTCGTTTCTCCTGATTCAGAGGAAGTTAGTAACTTTGTTCGGCACGAGGATGATGCGGAGGATGAGTGCCCGAACCCATCCGATGTAAACGAGTTTTCGATGTCCAGTTTCTTTGAGTGTGGAAAGTGAAAAGTGGACGTTTGTCTGTAGAGGGAATATGTTCCCTTTCTTATTTTCAGTTTGTTTTCTGACCGTATGGCCGTTTTGGAATCGGCCGTCTGTGGCTTTAAATCCCCGCCGCTCTCGCGGTTTTTA
>OVAN01007459.1:0-19645 GCA_900406275.1 Anastatica hierochuntica | reverse complement strand
GACTCTCTTTGTTTAAGCTCTTCTAAACCATTCAATCCTTGGATGATACCTAACTCACTACAACTAGACCCCGTCAATCTTGCGTGCTAGGAGTGGTTGTTAGGTCATTATAAATTTTAAAACTTTTTGTCCCGACACTTTCCTCATTTGGCCAAGAATCGAGCAATAATGGCCATATCGACCAAAACATTGATTTAGTTTTCATTCTTTTTTATTCTCACATATTTTTATTTATTTTATTTCTAATTGGCATAGATCAGCCATGGTCGAGCTCTTTATAAGCTCTTTTATTTGCTTCTCTGTAATCACCCTTGAATTTTGAATAATATAAAAAAAACTAAGAATTCTTCTTAATTTTGAAGCTTTGTACTTCATTTTTGCTTGACTATTCTTAAGAGTGGATTTATTTTTGTAATACAAGGGTGGTTCATAGTCTATAGTGTGGATTCATATAGGCTTGATTCATGTTCTTATCAAAGGAAAATTCTGCAACCATTTGTGGCGGTATTCGTTCCCCTTCAAACTTGTCAACTTTGACATCCTTATGATCAATAAGATTTGGTGGATTCCGATCTTAAATCAAGCATGTTTCGAATCTGAGGATTGTGTAGGAGAATCTGAGGCAGAAAAAGTTGCTTGCCATTCATAGCAAGTGTAACTTATGGAAGAAGCTTATTGGGTTTTTGGGGCATGTTTTAATAGAGGCAGGAGTTGTTGTAGATCGAGAGGAGATTACAACCATTACTAAATGACCGATACCTGAGATTCCTACGGATATCCGCAGCTTTCTGGGGTTAGATGGCTCTTAAAAATTATATTAAGGGGTTCGACAGTATTGCAAAGCCAATGACCTGATTGACCTCCAAGGACATAAAGTTTGAGTGGACAGAGGCATATTCTAAGAGAGTCATTGAGCTAAAGCAACACTTGACAAAGGCGCCAATGTTAGTACTTTGAAGGCAAGAAATACCATATGCGGTTTACATTGATGCGTTGGGATCTGGACTAGGTTACGTTTTAATGAAAGAAGAGAAAGTGATTGCTTATGCATCTATCAGTTGAGGCCTTACGAGCTCAATTACCCTACTCATGATCCATAGATGGATGCAGTGGTCTTTGTGCTACAAGTTTGGATGGAATACCTTTACGGAGTAAAGGTTCATATCCTCACAGATCATGAGAGTTTGAAGTAAATCTTTACTCTGAGGGACCTTAACAATTGGACGTGTCGATGATTAGAGTCATTGGCAGACTATGATTTGGTTCCCTACAGTCCTGGCAAGGCAAACCATGTGGCTGATGCTTTTAGTAGACATATGAATGATTTTTCAGGGACCACAGAGGTTCATGACCTAGTTGGGACAATGTCTAGTCTTAGTTTATATGTAGTCACTATGGAAGAGGATACTTTTTGTTTAGATGTGCTGAATCAAGCTGATTTGCTTTGGAGAATATGGCAAGCCCAAGGGAAAGATGTATCTCTCAGTAAGATGATTGACCAAGAAGTATTGGGTTAGCACACGACGGTAAATGGAATGTACCTATTTATCGAGTGTGTCTGCTTCAAGACGAGTTATTGCTATGAGAAATCTTACAACAGGTTCACCACTCGTGTTTTCTATTCATCCAGACAGTGTGAAGATGTACCGAGACCTTAAGATGTACTATCTTTGGGGCGGTATGAAGAAACACGTGGTTTATTGGGTTTCTCATCGTTAGTCATGTCATAATCGAAAGGCAGAGCACTAGGTGCCTAGCTGGTAAATACAAAATTTGAGAATGCTAGAGTGGAAGTGGGGATATGTTAACTATGGACTTTGTTAGAGGATTTCCAACGACTATTGGTGGGAACAATTCCATATGGGTGATCGTGGACCGACTCACCAAGTCAGATCATTTCTTGGACATTAAAAAGACGATGGGGCATATAAGTTGGAAAAGAAGTATTTAGATGTGATCATGAGGCTACATGGGGTAAATGTCAGTATAGTGTCTGATTGTGACACGAAATTCATATCTGCGTTTTGGAGTGCCTTTCAGAAGGCGTTAGGGACTAAGGTATGAGTAAAAATTATTACCCAGAGACAGATGGTCAGTCAGAGCGGCTTTTTTAGAATTTTGGAGGAAATGTTGAGAGCTTGTGTACTAGACTGGAAAAATAATTGGGCCAAGTATTAACTGCTAGTAGTGTTCGCTTGCAATAACAACTATCATTCGAACATTGAGATGTCACCGTATGAGGCTCTTTACGGTAGATCGTTTCGTACTCCACTATGTTGGACTAAAGTGGGGGAGCGCCGAAAACTGGAGCTGGGGATGGTTCAAGAAACAGTTGAGGAAGTGGTATTGCTAAAGAGTAGGCTAAAGGAAGCCCATGACCGCCACAAATGTTTTACAGATAAGCGCATAAGGGGTTTGTAATTTAAATTGGGTTACTTAGTGCACCTAAAGATGAGGACGTCCCAAAGGGGAGCTATGACGTAGAAGTTGAAAAAGCTTAAGCCGAGATACATGGGATCATATTCTATCATAGAGCGGATCGGGGCACTGTCTTACCGCCCACTAGTTTACACCATAGTTGTCAGACTTCCATAATGTGTTCCATGTGTTAGTTCTGAGGAAGTTTGTCAGAGAGCCAAAGCTTATTTTACAACTGCCGTCAAATGATATCAGGAGAAACTTGTAAGTGCCTTGCCAACTAGTAGAGGTTCTGAAACAACAAGAGAAAGAAATTCAGAGGATGAAGACCATGGTGGTCAGAATTCGATGGAAGAGAGATGGGATCTAAGAAGATACTTGGGAGACCATACTCATATGAGGATTGATTAGTCTGGACTTTTTGAGAGTGACAGACAAGCGGGTCAAGATCATAATTTGGGGGCATATTCCTCGNACGACCAGACTTAAAATCAAAAAATATTGTTCAGGTCCAATAAGGCCCACTGATTACTTGTGCAACCCTAGGTATGTGGCTATTCAAAGAGAGTCTTCGCACTGATCTTTGTATTAGAAAAGCTCACAAGTGACAAATATCTGGAGGATTTGAGCCGTCATCGAGCGTTCCAACAAGATCTCCGAACCTCCGTCTAATGTAGCCATGCCCAACACTCAGTCAACGAATCCGACAAAGGTTTGTCGAGAGAACCATGTTCGGGTAATTATTTTTTCCATAAAACCTTTAGAAGGATCGATCTCACTAACCGTGTGAAATTAGGAAAGGCATAATATACCAATATATCTCACCAAGATAAATCCAGAGTCGTCGGCCGATCTCGAATCTGACACCGAACGTGTTGACCGAATATTTGCGAATGATACCAACTCACCGTCGCCATCGTCCGTGCATGAGACCACGTGCGGCCATCCTTCATCGAAGCCACCACCTCTGTCGCCACCGCCAAGAAATCGTTGTCACCGCTGACAATTTCGCTAGTATGCCACTGTGTCTCATTTTTCAGATATAATAGAGAAACTAAGACGAGTTATCTCCGTAAGTTAACTCGGATGCTGATTATCTCAATAGGTCTAAAACAGGATCAACCCACTCGAATTGAATCTGAAATCAGGTTTGGGCTTAGTAATTGGGTCGTGATTTTGTTTTTGATTGGATTTGGTTTTGTGGGCAAGATCATAGTGGAGGTTAGTTCAGATCTTGGATCGGGTGCGGTTAGTGTATTCGAGCCAGAATTTCGGTCGGGTTAGCGAGTCTGGGTCAAATATGTTGATGTGGCAAAATCCAACCATGTGTTGATTCCTGGTGATTGTGCTGAACTTTTTTAGAACAGTTTGACCAATTTACCCATTTGATCGTTGACTGTGGAGTTGATAGTGACTGAAGTTTTGATTTTTTCACTTTGATTCAGCTTTGACCAATTGAATTTTCTGTTGACTTTTTGTGTTGACTTAGACTAGTTGATCAGTTCTGTTCAATTTGACCCATAGAGCCCGCTTGTTCATTTTAAATATGATTTTATCCATTCGAGGCTAGTCTGATTCCTCATTTTAGATTCAGAGTCTGACTAAGCGCTCGAGATACAGAAGCCGAACTTTTCTTCAATTTTTGTTAAGGTGAGGAGCTACCGCATAAATCCTCCGCTTTCTTTTGGCTTAGCTTTCTTCTATCATTAGATTAGCACCAGAACATTATTGATTTTTGTGAGTCGAGGAGCTACGTGCTTGGTGTCTTGTTTGCTTTTGTACTGATTTATTTCTTGTATAAGCGAAACTGTAATAATTGATGAATCCACGGTTGCTTGAATCACATGATGTGTGTGTGTGTGTGTGTGTGTGTGTGTGTGTGTGTGTGTGTATATGCGTATGCGGATACAGAGGTGGTGACTTGGACGTGGGTTGTTGTATCCCGAATTATTTGTGCGAAAGGCGCAAGCATCAATTTGATCTATTGTCTGCAGCCCTAAAATCTATAAAGCGTCCATCGGACGGTGTGTATTGACACTTATCCTATGTTGAGGAAGTCTCTTTGGAAGTGTGTGCGATCAGTGAAGTCACAGAATAAGACCATTGATTGCGATGTTTGGGCGCATTAGGTGTCATGTTTGTTGCATGTTCTAGAAGTAGTCTAACAAACCTATAATTCACTCTCATTTTCCCTTTTTCAGTTGAGACGTATGCGTAGTCAGATGAGTTGAACGATTTCTACTGTTGTTTTGTTATAAACAGTTTTTATTTTTTTAGTTTATTTTTATTTTAGTCTATGGTTTTATTTATCATTTTGGTTTAGACTTAGTTTTTTGGTTATTGGATTTTGTGGACAATTCTTGTGGTTAGTTATGGTTAATATGAATTATGAGTTGATCATGATTATGTTCAATTATTGGTGCGAAAAGTTAGGACTCGTAGCACACCGTTCTTAGGTGATGATGAGATGGGTGTTACAATCATCATAACCCTTTCGTTCAATATGCCGTCACAGTTCTTTGTTGTAGTCACCCAAAAATTCCGAAAGCAAAAAAGAAATCTCCACACAAGAATCGCTCATCTATTCCCTCCATCTCAAAAAACTACCACTTACTCCATCTAGAACCGCAACTTCTTCCTTGAATCATAACTATGATCCAAACCTTGTTGTTGGTAGATCCTCGCTTAATCGGACGTGTAAGGAAGAAACTCTGAAGGAGTCCATAGCATCAAAGAAGACTACAACAGCTTCAGATCCAGCTCTTGGCTCTTACCCTTCATCGTATCTTGATGGACCCAAAGAGAACTATAAGGAGCTCACCGTTGCCTATAATCAAAAGGCTCAAAGTCCCTTAGAGCTTCAACATACGATTTAGTCTCCTATCGAAGTAGCTACCCCAAAAGCACCTAAGTTTACATGGAAAGACTTGTTTATAGGGTTTTCGGGTAATTTTAAAAACAAATTAACACCATTTGTTTTGGAGTCAGGAGAGCTTTGTGTGAAGATACCTAATGAAGTCATCAAACGGAACAAGAAGATGTGGGAAAACTTCATTATGGGTCAATTCCATGGTGATGTACTTTCAAATTGAACTCTCCATGCTATCCTCAATGGCATATGGAGGAACAGATTTTGAGATATAATTATATCTCATATTGGTCCAAAGACGATGCTCATCAGACTGCCCTACCCAGCCATTCGCCAAATGGTGATCTATCAGCGGATTTGGCATATAGAGTGGCAGATGATGTTAATTTCTTCCTATAATTTTGGACTCACACTAGCTATCCCTGAGCTCACAAAAGTCCCAATGTGGTTGGAACTTAGAGGATTCCCTCTCCACTTCTTCAATTTTGAAGGCTTGGAACATGTCGCAGGTCTCATTGGTCATCCAATAGACCTTCATCCTTCAACTGCCAACTTGAGAGATTTTGACGTATTGAGTGTTTTCACGATTGTAGATCCCTCTAAACCCATCATGGAAGTTGTATACTACCAATTCGTATCGGAGGAAATACATAGAATTGATGTTTTTCTGTCTTTGGTTACCTCTGATTTGTGAGAATTGTAAGCAAAATGGACACTCCTAGCGTAGATGTCCGTCAACTCCTGTTACGAGTCAAGGTAGCCAATCAAAAGCAACTTTCCTTAGACATGTCCACGCAGAAGACCTCCTACTACTTCTCGCCTGTAAAATAACATTCTAAATAGTTATAGGGAAGCTAAAAATATTTGGTTCTCGATATTGGTATGGAAGAGAATTAAAAAAAGAAAAAAGGCTTTGGCCAAACTAAAAGGCAAAAAACATGTAGCCAACTCCTCCCCATATTTGTGTTCTTCCTCTCCGGCCATAGAGGCTATAGAGGAATCATCTTCTTCAGAATCTATGTCTGAAGAAGAAGATAATCCCGTTGAAGGTGAAACGTTCATTCAAGTTCTTTCAAAGAAACTGGACATCAACAACGAAATTCCTTAGGAGAGATTTCAAAATTCAATTCTCACTAATGTCATAAGCCTTTTCTGCCATACGAATGTTATAGGGTGTAATCGGAGTATTTAACGAAAATGCCTAAGGAAATTGCTACGACAACTAAAGCCAACTTTTTGTAGCTTAATAGAGGCAAGAGTCAAGAAATCTAAGGCCCATAAGTATTACAAAGTATTTTCCTAGGGTGGAACTTTGAGGTTAGCTTCGAATTTGAAGTATTAGGTTGAATCTAGGTTGTATGGGAACCAAGCACAAATGTCACAAACAACTCCAAATTGTGTCAGATGATAACATGTTTTTTTGCGGTCCACATGAGCGTACAATGGTAAAAATTTCTTTTATTTTTTCCCTTAGCCGCAAGTGTGTAAGAAAATAACTATGGGAGGAAATCAAAGCCATTGCAAGTGATTCACGTTGCATTGAACCATTGGGCAATTTTGGGGAGCTAAATTAGACTATGAATCAAGCAGAACACTCATCGGAGAGTACATGAATCAGAAAGGGTATTCAAGAGCTTAGAGATTATGTTGGATTCTCTAGCCTTAGCGATATCACTATAATAGGGCATTTTCACACTTAATGGAACAAGGAAACACTGAATTCATAATAAATAAGTGGGATAAAATCCTTGTTAACTACAACCGGAATTCATCATTCCCCTCATCTTATGCTCACTTTGGAGCATGAATTCTCTGATAACAACCCAAACACCATCTTCTTTTGTAGAGAGCAGCATGTTAATAAGCCCTTCATGTTCTCTCATTTTCTCATCCAACACACTAATTTTGCCCCAAGAGTTCAACACTAATTGCAGGGAATGTAAGTAAATAGTACAACTCAATTTTGTCTTTCAAGAAGGATAAAACTTCTAAAAACTACCTGGAAAGACATCAACAAGGATAATTTCTTTGACATTGAGAAAAGAGTTAGAGAAGCTCACACTGACCTCTTGAACTGTCAATCTCTACTATTAGCATCCCTTTCTCAAGGATTGGCAAACCAAGAGAAGCAAGCTCATAGTAAATTGTTGAAGCTGGCTTTAGATGAGGAAACATTCCTGCTGTAACTCACAAGAATCAGATGGCCAGAATGTGGTGACACCATCACATCCTTTTTCATTGAGTTATCTCATTTAAAAGAGCAACAAATCACTTCCACTACTTAATTGATGATGCATGGGAGAGATATGATTCCCAATTTGAGGTCTCTAAAAACTGAGTTAATTTTTTTAGAATGTGTTTGGATCTAAATTCACCCCATCTCAGGCAGACACAAACTGGATCAGATCTCTCACGTCATTCTTATGTGATGTAGATACTTATGCATTGCTTCAAGCATTTATTACCTTTGAGGAGATCAAAAAAGAAATCTAAGTCATGCCTTCAAATAAGACTCTTGGCCTCGATGGCTACACATGTGAATTCTTCATAAGCACTTGGGCTTTCACAGGGAATGATCTTATCAGTGTTGTTACAGAGTTTTTCACATTTGGAAAAGTCCTGAACCAATGGAACAATACCGCCATATATCAATGATTCCAAAGCGAGTGGGAGCAGATAAGTTAACTTATTTTTTTTTTTTTACCAATTTCATGCTGCAATGTCATCTACAAGGTAGTCTCGAAGATTCTAGTAGATGTTTAGAGAATCTAATGCCAAATATGATCCCAAACAACCAATTAGCTTTCGTCATAGGCAGACTCCTATTAAAAAATATCCTATTAGCCACAAAGATAGTACCCGTGTATAATAGAATAAATATCTCCCCAAGAGGATTATTAGATGTGGATATTTGTAAAGATTTTGATTTTGTGAGTTGGGAATTCATCATTCTTGTTCTTTAAGTTACAGAGTTCCCTATCAAATAGATAAACTGGATTGAGAAATGTATCACAACGACCTCTTTCTCCATCACTGTGAGTGGAGAACATTGTGGCTACTTTAGAGGTAAGAAAGAGGTATGATAAGGTGACCCTTTATCTCCTTCTAAATTCGTAACGACTTTGGAAATATTTGAAAAATTACTCCAATCTAATTTCGATGTTGGAAATATAGGCTACCATTCGTTGGGACTGGGTCCTAAAATATCCCATCTGACTTTTGCGGATGATATAATGATATTTTTTAATGAAAAGGTTAAATCTTTGGAAAGTATAGTTGCTGCTCTGGAATCAATCAAAAGGATGTATGATGTGAGGTTGGAAATAGTGAAATAGCTAGTTTCTAGTATGATGCAACAATCTGGGACCAATGATTATTTTTGCAAGACGTATGGGACCCCAACGATTGGGAATTCCTCACGATGCAACAGTCTTTGAAGTTGTCTGTACCTACACCTATAGACTACCTTCTCAGCGAACGAGAAATGCAAGCCTCATGTTGATTCGTAATACTTTGTTTTACCTGCATATTCCACTTGTAGAACGGGGATCAGACAAATACTCATGCAATGAAAAATATGGGACATCTGAGGCTTTCTCAACCAAACAAACATGGAAAACTATAAGACCAAGGGGAAATCAAAAACATTGGCTAAGAGCGATCTGGTCTAAGCATGCAATACCAAAACACGCTTTCATATTTTGGACATGTAATTATGACAAGCTCCCACTGAGGTGCCGGCAGTATGATTGGGTCTCAATATCTCGCCTATCTGGTGTCTATATGAAATAGGAATAGAAACTAGAGACCACTTGTTTCTGCATTGTGTGTATGTGGAGAATGTTTTGCATCTGGTCCTCAGAAGACATGGACATTAACCGACAATGTTCCATCACTAGGTAACTATTATTACATGGCTTCTTGGTTAACCATCAGGTGAATCATGTACTTTGAAAAAGCTCGTCATCCATTCCACAAGTTACCATCTTTCGGAGGAGAAAAATACGAGAGTACATAACGGTTCGCCTATTTCAACACCTACCATGTTCAATCATATCAACAGAAATGTGAGACATACATCGCTAGCGAGGAGATCCAGCAGGAAATGTGCTTTACTACAAGCAGAAATGGTTCACCAAACTTTAGCTTTACTATATTTTGCTAATTGTTTGCTCTAAACGTTTTTTTGGCCTTTAAAGAACTCTTGTAAATTGAGAAGAGTAAGTGGGCCAGTGGTAGCACTACCTCTGCTGACATCTCACGAAACTAAGATTCGAACCCTGCATCTGCCTCTAATGAGAAGAACTACTTATCATTAGACTATAGATGACAAAATTTTGGAAACATCCCAACATTCATATAATGTAATACCATTAACATTTTTATCAAAAAAAAAAAATGAAGCAGTGCGGTCATAGTCATTACCGTTTTTGTTCATTCCACAACATGAATTTAACTTTTAAGAAGTGTTATTAAATCAATGATTTAAAATCAATTATCTATGTTTTGTAACACATTAATATTTAAAGTTTCAATAGAATTCATGTTTATATTTTAAAATTTCCTCAATATACATTAAAATTTAAGTCCAATCATTTACTCATTAAACTCTATATGACATACGATTTTTAATGAATTGAATATAAAAAAGATTCAAAATATTTTAAAATTTAATAAGAGAAATTCCCTTAAATAGCATGTTTTTTGGTTTCTCACCCATATCTAGTACACGCGCCTGAATTTTTCCACCTCTAGCATTTTTCATTAAGACAATGACTATTTTTAGGAATACTTTCTTAAAATTCTAATAAATTAGGAAACTTCTCATGAACCTCTGTCAAAGTTCCTAAAATTAAGGAGCATATCTATAGTTTCAGAAATAATTTTCTAATATTTAAGAACAATATCTAAAGTTTCTAAAATACTTTCCTAGAAATGTTAGATCTGGAAAATTAGGTCATGTGGGTTAGATTTGGCCAAAAAAACTTAATTTAGTGCTAAATTTGAGAATTTCCCATTTAATCACACGAGATATTAAAATATGATTTAAAATTTATTCATTTAACTCGAAATTTAAACTCTATCTTATCTATTAACTTTAGAATCATCAAGCTCAAATTTAAAAACTAATAATGAAATAAGCACTTTGCAAAATATGTATTACAAATATAGACACTTTGAATTTGGAAAGGCATTTTAGCTGTTGTACATGTAGTTTTTGGACAATTTTGCATTCATTTGTTTTAACCATGGTTGACATACATAATAAACATATGCCGTAGGTTTCCATATCTCACCCAAGTTTCGTCGATCATGATTTCTACTCTGCTAGATAGACGAAAACCATAACATAAATGTCATAAGGTTTTTTTTTATATCTGAAACATCACATCAAATATGAATGTTCCGCTGTAAATTGAACAGTTTGTGAAGAAGAAGAAGATCGACATGATATCCTCAACTTTTACAACATATTATCCTTGTATGCGTGCCCCTAGTTTTAAATTATACTATCCTCATAGACTTGTCAAAACTATACAAGAACGCTTTGTCAAGAAAATCCATGACACTCTAAGAGATAGATTGAAATATTCGAGAAGGTGAAAAAAAGGTAATTCAAAAATAAAATTAAAATTTCATAAGTTTATGTGGACACCAATAACTGAATCCACCACTTTTCATTCATTTAATTTTTATAGGTAGCTGAGAGATATAAGAAGAAACCAATATTTCATTAGATTTATCATATGAATGAAATTGAGTGGTAGCACGTCACTAACGACGAAAATCCCCTAGGAAATATGTCTCAAAGTATGGTAAAGTGTGGTAAAGCGCAACTCAAAACATCGCTAGTAGTTTTCCGAAAACATTGATATCAGTGGAGAGTATTACGTGGCAGAATATGGGGTTCAAAATATCAATACAAGTTATAGTATCCACATAAGTCTGGACAAATCCTTATCGTTTGATAATAATGGCTTTTGTCCATTAAGATCGAGTACAAGTGGATGATACTTCGTGGTTATAAAAAGCTATGACAAAATTGCCACATTAGTTTGGACAAATCCTTTTCATTCAATAATGACGCCAACTATCCATGATAATATATGCCTACAGATAACAATTTTGGTCAGAAAATGTTGAGCGCTATACATGCATATGAGAATGAAGACATAATCACTTATGTTTTATGACATTGCTTTCGTGAGGACAATTAATCGTGGCTACCATCTTATATGAATGAAAACGATATTGGTAATCTATCAAATGAGATTACTTAATCATTAGATCTGTTAAATATGGATAGATTATTATTGATAGTAGATCGTGGAAAATATTGTGGACAGTTGATCGTGGAAAAAAATAGATAAACAATTGTTTCACGAAACTAAAGTTATATCATCATAATCACCATCTAATATAAAATTTTTTATATTTTTATAAAATGAATATAACTTAGTGATTAAGTCCATGATAGTCTACAAAAGATTAAAGTCCACATGTTCACCACAATCCGTCCATGTATACAATAATAATTTACTGAAATTATTATAAATCAATAATCAAGCTTCTTCTTATATGTCTCCGCCTTCATCACCTGATAAAAAAATGAACCGTAGTACAAACAACTTTTACCAATTTCATCTGAAATATGTTTTCATTTTTGCCTTTCAAAGTCAATTGTATGAATGTAAGAGTGTCGAACTTTGAATAAACATTTAGTCTTGTGTCAGGATACCTAGCAGTGGCAAATAATCTCGACGACAACCCCTCGTACCACGTATTGATGCTAGAACTCGGTCGTGCATTTGCCTATCAAATCGAAATGCATAAGCTCACAACATTTTTGAAAACATAAATAGGACACAAATCACCCGCACTTACCTTCCATAGAAATCCGAAGCTCCAAAGCGTAAAACATACAAATTTTTCAAAATTCTATGACGATTTTGAAATTCCTTTTGACATCGGAGATTTGTTGTCCAAAGACAAAGGTAATTCTTTTTTTGTTATAACATGTACAATAAACGCTAATTGCCTTTTGTTGGCTTAAACTTGAAGATAGCTTAAGCTAGAAGTAATCCTAATTCTACACCGAGTTGTAGTTTAGTTGTAACTGAGCTATGGTTCAAAAGGATAAGGATCAAATATTTAGGAGTTATATAAATATTAAGAAAGCTTATTAGGATTAGGATTAAATGTTCTCCATATAAGCTTGTCGAGTTGTGACAAATCTTTAAGGGTTTTGAGAGAGAGATTGTGAGCTTAAGTTTTGAGAGATTTTCTTAAGCAATAAAGTTGTTTTTCTTATTCCTTTGTGTTATTTGATCTTATTTGAACTCTGGAATTAGTATCAGAGCTTTTAAATCTATTGATCTTGGTTCTTTTGCTCTTGGATTTCAATAGGGGAAAACGACTTTTAAACCGAATCAACGTAGTGATTTCGTTACGATCAGTAAAGTTGTTTTCTAACCGAAAGAAAATTAAGACCTCGAGAACTTTTTTTTTTCTTCAAGTCTCATACTCAGTTTTTCTCGTCAACATCGAAACTGTGGACAATAGCAATCTCTGTTTTGTCTTGAAGAAATTTTTGTCGTTGATTAAGAACAAACGACATTTCTTTCGCGAGAAGAAAGATCATAAGAAGGTGATAAACCATGGGAGATATGACCACCACCATCACGGCGGCTACAGCCGCAAAGCCAAAGGATGGAGGACCCTCCTCGATTAAATGCCCAAGCTAAACTCAAGTAATAACACCGTTTGGGCTATAAGGATGAAAATCCTTCTCAAGGTGAATAAGGTTTGGGAAGTCATTGAATCCGAAAAGGATGTTGTAGATGAGAACCATATGGTTATAGCGTCATTATTTCAAACAATACATGAATCTTGTATACTTCAAGTCGGAGAGTTAGATACGACAAAGAAAGTTTGGAAAGCCACAAAATCCAGACATGTGGACAATGAACGAGTCAAAGAGGCACAAAAACAAAATCTGATGGCCGATTTTTGCCGTCTAAATATGAAGGGCACATAGACGATTGATGAGTTTGTTGGTAAACTATCCGAGATCATGTCTTGAACGACAACCTTAGGAGAAGGTATTGAGGAGTATAACATCATTAAGAAATTTCTCAAGTGTCTTCCACGAAAGAAGTATATACATATAGTTTCATCTCCTAAACAAGTGTTAGATCTCAAAAAAACTAGCTTCGAAGACATAGTTGGTCGATTAAAGGCATATGAAGAACGTGTAGCCAAGGACGAAGAAGCACCTGAAGATCAAAATAAGCTAATGTATGCAAATATGGATTCTCAATCATCTTTTTCGTCAACACAAACGTACCAAAACTACACCGGAGGAAATAGAGGCAGAGGACGAGGTGGGCGCTCTTGGGGAAGAGGCCGCAGAAGGTACAACAGAACGAGAGACTTATAAGAAGTAGAATGTTTCCAATGTGATAAGTTTGGTCACTACGCTTCTTAATTTCCAAACCGGTTATTAAAGTTGCAAGTAGCATAAGAGAATGACACTAAAGGCACTGAAGAAGCATATGAACTTATGATGCATGAAGTAGTGTACTTGAATTAAGGAAAAATAGTGCCTAGCAACTATAAAATGAGCTCCCGAGAAGATAATATTTGGTACCTTGACAATGGAGCCAGTAACCACATGACTGAGATCAAAATTATTTTTCAACGATAGATAGCTCCATTACTGGGAAGGTAAGATTTGGAGATTACTCTCGAATCGACATCATAGGAAAGGGGTTGATCGAGCTTGTCAACAAGAACGGTTAGATGAGAATAGTGGTTGACGTTTATTTCATCCCAGAATTGAAAAGTAACATCATTAGCTTGGGAAAAGTCACTGAATCAGACTGTGATGTGAGAATGAAAGGAGATTTCCTGACAATGCATGATCATAAAGGTAAACATATTGTCAAGACAACAAGATCAAGAAATTGACTCTACAATGTTAGTATTGGACCTAAAGTAACCATGTTTCTTATATCGATAACACTTAGCGACTCATGCAGATCGCATGCGCACTTAGGTCACGTGAATTTTGAGATAATAAGGTCGATATTGCAATGAGATCTTGTCTTAGGAGTTCCTCACATTGAAATCGAGAAGGGGTACTACTCGTGTCTACTAGGAAAGCAAACTAGACAAAGTTTCCCTCAAGTAAGTTCATATCGGGCAACAACATCACTCGAATATATTCATGGCGATTTTGTTGTCCTATTACGCCTAGCATGATGGCCAGAAAAAGCTACATCTTTGTTCTTATAGATGACTATTTGAGATATATGAGGTCAATATTGCTGAAAGAGAAGAAAGATGCACTCAGTATATTTAAGAAGTTTAAATCCTTGGTCGAACAAGAAGCAGGGGCGAAAATAAAGACATCTAGAATAGACAGAGGAGGAGAATTCGTTTCACAAGAGTTCAACACCCATTTTGAAGATTCAAGAATAAAAAAAACACTTTACAGCCCCATAAACTCCACAGCAGAACGGTGTTGTAGAGAGGAGAAATAGAATTCTAATGGAGATGACCATAAGCATTTTGAAACATATGCACATCCTTAATTATATTTGTGGAGAAGCTATAAGATACACTATTTATCTCTTAAATAGAATTGCTACAATAGAAATTAAGTATAAAACTCAGATTTTCAGAGGTAAAAAGGCGAATATCAATGACTGACAAATTTTTGGTTGCATCGGATATGCTAAAGTGGAGACATCACTTCTTAAAAAAGCTTGATGATAGATCACGTAGTCTAGTTCACTTAGGAACCGAACCCGGATCGGAAGGATATCGGATGCTTGATCCGCGTACTCACAAGGTGATAGTGAGCCGTGATGTAGTCTTTAATGAGACTAGAGGCTAGAATTGTAACTGAGGTAATGAATAACAAGTTATGGTCAGCAACTTTACCATTTTTTTAGAAGATATGAAAATTGTGGGATCCAAGAAAGTGGTCAAAACAATGGTGAAGCTTCATATGTTGGGGATGACGAGAATCCTCAAGGTATTGAACTAGAACACGATGATGGAGTTGTAGCAACCAATGGGGTTAACAAAATTAATAAATATTTGGAACATAATAGTAGCGATGGCGGACATGAAACATATAGCGAAGAAGGAGAGGATCGCAGAGAGGTTGTAACTCAACCTGAGATAAGGAAATCGCAAAGGGCTATAACCAAGCCAAAACATCTTGATGACTATGTATTGTTGGCCGTTGAAGAAGAAGAGTGGTTGGTTATGTGTTTAAATAATGAACATAGATATTTTTACGAAGTAAAGAAATAGAGGAATTGGACATTCACATGTGAGAATGAGATACAATCAAAAGTTAAGAATCTTACTTGGAGGCTTGTTGATCTTCTTCTTGGTGCGAAGCCAATAACCTTAAAATGGGTATTTATGCTTAAAAGAAATTCCGATGGAAGTGTAAACATGTACAATGCTAGATTAGTTGCGAATGGATTGTGCAGAGATATGGGATCGATTTTGCTCTGGTATTCCGAATTGAGACAATTCGTCTTCTCATCAATCTTGCAGCATCTAGTGGATGAGAGATTCATCATCTTGATGTCAAAAAAACTTTTCTCAATGGTGTACTAAAGGAAACAGTCTACGTTACGCAACCAAAAGGTTTTTTAGTAAAGGGAAGTGAAGACAAGGTATACAAACTTAATAAAGATTTGTATGGATTAAGGCAAGCTCCAAGAGCATGGAATTACAAGTTAAACCAGATCCTTAAGGAGTTTCAATTTAAGAGACGTTCTAAGGAACCATCGGTTTATTGTAAGAAGGTAAATCAAGACATTCTTCTCGTGGCGGTATATGTTGATGATTTGTTTGTTGCAAGAACAAAATTAAAAGTCATAGATGAGTTTAAGAAAGAGATGTCATCCAAATTCGTGATAAGTGATCTCGGGAGGCTAACATATTACCTCGGAATTGAAGTTTGTCAAATCAATGAGGGGATAAATCTAAGCAAAGAACGATATGCATTGAAGATCTTTGAGGAAACTGGAATGCAAAGTTGTAACATGACTCATACACCAATGGAAGCAAGGCTAAAGTTGTTTAAGGCAATGGAAGAAAAGACATTGACGCCACAAAGTATAGGAGAATTATTGGCTGCCTACACTATTTATTTCACAGTAGACCAGATTTATCATATTGTGGTAGTGTACTAAGCTGTTACATGCAGAACCCGAAGGAATCACATGGTGCAACTATTAAGCAATGTCTAAGATATTTGCAGTGTTCTACGACACTTGGGTTGATGTTCGCACGGTTTACTTTGATTCCCACTGAGTTGATTGGCTATAGTGATAGTAGTCATAACAGATCCAGATGACGGTAGAAGCACAACTGCTCATGTTTTCTACTTAGGAAGAAGTCCCATTATTTTGTGTTCGCAGAAGCAAGAAAGAGTTGCATTTTCTTAATGTGAGGTTGAGTTTATGGCAGGGATTAAAGCAGCAAAATAAGCGATATGGCTTCAGAAGTTGCTAAGCGAGATCATTGAGTCAGACTTTATATCAAAAATAACTAAAATACACAAAATTATCTGGATTATCTGGAAAAATTGGATTTTGGATGGTTTTTAGGTATTTTTGGTTTTTATTTTTCTACATAATTTAGTGGTATCTAAACCCAAATCAAACTCTCAAAAATCAGAACTGGACCCGAATAAAAATGTATAAAATACCCGAATGAGAACTTAAACCCCTAGTCTCGAAAACTCGTAATCCAAATAAACATGAAGCGATCTGAACGAATACCAGAACGCTCATCTTTAGGTGAAAGTATTATATGGAAGATGTTAGTATAATGTGATATTTTGCTTATGTTTACTGATCATTATGAAATATGTTTTCACACTGTAATCGTTACCGTGAAATTCATGTTTGATGCAATATTATATAAATGTATACATATCATGATTTATATATTAAATTTAAATATACATTTTTGTTGACAAAAATTACTTCGAGAGTTTCGGTGGTTGAAAAAAATTGATGCCAAACACGTAAAACTTTCATATTTATTCTCCAGTTACTCCGTAATGAAGATAGATCATTGATGATATCAAAATTTAATAGAGATATCGAGTCGTGTTTTTTTGTGATATATTCAAAAAATATGATAGTTTTAACAAAATATATAAAAGTTAAAGCTTGCATGTGAAGCTAGATTTTTTAATTTTTTGGCATAAACCAATTAATGAGTACACAATAAAGTTAAGTTACCATAAACATCGTACCAAAATATCGTTATTTTCATATAATAACAATGTAAATTAAATATAAGTCATCCATATTTCCATTGTATTACCTCGATAATATTTTACTAAAGTTTTCTAATATTACGATTATCAACTTTATAAAAGATTCTCCATCATTTTATATATGAAAAATTGAATGTTGGATATATATTAAAAATATAGTTAAAATTTTATTATTATTATTCAATATAAATAGAAATTCATTTTTATTTAAGAACTTAATATGAAAAGTTACCTACAAAAAATATAAGGGAATTTTGCTAAAACGGAACAAAAAAAACGATACCATTATCCCATTCGTATAAAACTAAATTGGATTTGTCCCTTAAGACAAATTTTAATGAAAATTCGATTAAGCCCTTGAATTATAATTTCCAATATAATTAATATTAATTAATATATATTTGGAAAATCTAGTTAATTAAAATGTCGACATTAATTATCATTTTAAAATAATTTAAACTTATTAATTAATATTTTTAAACAACAAAACCATTATATGGAATATTTCCATATCTAAAATCTAAATTGTTTCTATAATACCTCTTTAGTATATTCTCTCATTTAAGCTCTCAAAATTAAAACAATAAAAAATTAAAGAGAAACACGATTTTCTTCAGAACAACTCTCTTTCGTCGACCTAAAACCTCTGTCTTCGGCAAGAAAACCGTTTTCGGTGAAGCTCAAAGTTGCAATCGAGTCCTTGTTAGTTTCTCTTTCACTCACCGTCGACATATCTCACCGTAGGAGGTGAATCTTGTCTCTCTTAGTGCTTGTCTTAAAGATTTCATTTTGATCCTTTATTCTCTCTTTATGTATGGGTTAAGCTTAGAAATTGATGTACATTGTTGATTTCTTTTCGATATCTTTGTTCTTTCAATATATGGAACAAAAAAATAGTTGTGTTTATTAGGTTTCGTGCTTCTTTGTTGAATTTCTGTTGTTTACTAAATTGTTGATCTTAGATTTCGCTGTCTGTGTCCGTGTTTTTGTAGTTATGGAGTTCCCTAAGGATCTATATGGAGAAGGTANTGGAAGGCAACATTGAAGTAGTGAAATGGAAGGATGATAAGGGTTTTTGGAGTAAGGTTTTAAAGAGTGGTGGGAAGATGAACTTGAAGATGCTAAAGGATGAGCATATTCAAGTAGCTTAAAAATGAGATTGTGTTGATAGAATCAGGTTGATCTACCTCTACATTATAATGGGTGCGATCATGGGTCAAGATGAGAAGGTTCATATCCCTCATTTGTACATAAAGTTGGCTATGGACCTTGACAAGCTTCGGATGTACCCGTGGGGACTTCACTTCTATGATGTTCTTCTCTCTTCGATAGAAAAAACTAGGAAGAAGTTGGGGCATAAGGATGACTTCATGATGGAAGGCTTCTTGTTTGCTTTTCAGATTTGGATTATGGAAGCTATTCTAGATTTTGAAGTGATGTGTGGCTGCAAAGTATGTGACAACTACGTTGGTCCAAGGTGTGGCAATTGGACTGGTTGTTCAAGAGTTTCATATGAAGACATCAATGGCCTTGAGATGGTATTTTCACAGAAGGTATGTAGTCTTCTTTGTGTGTATATAGTGTTATATGTGGGACTAAGTTAAACTGTTTTAATTGTTTTGTAGGGAAATTTACATTCTTACATATCAAGGACAGGAAATAGAGATATTGTCTCCTCTGTTGAATATCTAAGGGTCGATGAGAGGCGAGATGAAAGAGTATATCGTGTTGAGAGGATGATCAATGAAAAAATTGATTAGACTGAGTTTTAGTGGCAGCATTTAGAACCTACAAGCCCTGAAATGGAGGAAGGCAATGAAGAAGATGTCGAGGCATAACCTGATGCTGAGACTCCAGAGGAGACTAATGTCAACGGGGATATTTGTGGTTCTGCTGNCGGCAAGAGGTAAGAGAAAGATTCAGGACACAGGCGCTGAGTCAAGGAAGATGAAGTTGTTATGTGAGTGTTCTGCATCGATGAAGGGTAATCTTAATGCTGAGATGAAGTTGTTTATGGAGGGTCTGGTGACTGCATCTTT
>OVAN01007458.1:0-19645 GCA_900406275.1 Anastatica hierochuntica | reverse complement strand
TATCGAAGCGCTCCGAAGAGGGCTTTGGTACCGATCAGAGTTCTGGTCAGAGCTCATTATCAACCCCCCGCCCACGATAGACGATGCTCTCCACAGAGCATCTAGGTTTATTACTCTCGAAGAAGAAATTGCCGCAATGGATAAAATCCATAGGAAGTCTCACACCTATTCGAAGGCTGACCCTCAAGAAGCAAAGGGCCAGTCTAAGAAAGGTAACTTCCGTAGCAACCAAACCCAAGGGGAACATTCCTATGCAATTGATGAGTCTCAGGAAGACAAATTGGTCGCAACAACGGGCAAAGCCCCCTGGACTAAGTCATTCGATGAAAGTAAATTTTGTACCTATCACGAGAGGAAGGGACACTCAACAGAGGAATGGTGGGACCTCCAGCAACAGCTGGCAGCTAAGTTTGCTACCGGAGAAATAAAGGATGTGGACCTTAGGAAACCACCGCCCTTCCAGAAAAGAACCCCGTGGGAGTCCTCTCCGAAGCGGAATAGATCTCCAGAAAAGGAAACTGATTCGCCGCCTCCAGCTCCAAAGAAAAGGATCGACATGATCCTCGGAAAATTTTCAGAAGGAAAGAGCCTTCGTACGGAGGCTCCGAAACCTCTGCCTGAAGGTACGGTGACTCCCTTATTCGAAAGAGCATCGAACCAACAGCTCTCTGACTCCAGAGTTGAATATATTCTCGGAGGGTCAGATATCTACCGAGAGTCCGTGAATTCAATCAAGGGCCATCAGGAAGGCTGAATCTAGTGCCCGACCAAGACCATCCGGTCAGGAGTCGAATACTAAAATCTCCTTCTGGGAAAGCGAAACCTTGGAACTCGACCAGCCTCACGACGACGCGTTAGTCATAACCCTTAATGTGGTTGGGTACGAGGTACCCAAACTAATGGTTGACACCAGAAGCTCCGTAGACCTTATATTTTACAACGCTTTGAAAGGCATGGAGATCGACGATTACGAGATCTCTGGCCAGAAGGCTAACCTCGTAGGCTTCTCCGGGGAAACTACCACTTCCCTGGGAACCATCAAACTCCCAGTGATAGCTGGAGGAGTTATGAGAATGGTTAACTTTGTGGTAATCGACAAACCGGCCCCATTTCATGCGTTACTTGGGAGACCGTGGATTCATAAGATGTGAGCCATAGCTTCGACGTATCACCAATGTGTGAAGTTCCCAACCCCGATAGGGGTAGCTACAGTACAAGGTAGCTAGAAAATATCAAGAATTTGCTACCTGGGAGGGTTCCAAATCATAAAGGAATCCCCTCAATAGCAATTACAGATCCGGGAACAGCAGGCGATGCAACAAAACGTTCAAGGCTCTCCACGGGACCTCACCGAACAAGTTTGCATCGATCCTGCTCACCCCGAAAAATGCATTCGCATCGGGTCAGAGTTACCTGCCCACGTCAAAGACAAGCTCGTACGTTTCCTTGCAGAGAACGTCCAAACCTTCGCCTGGACCACTAGCGATATGAAAGGGATCGACCCGCAGGTAACGACACATAAGCTAAACGCAGACCCGACGTTTAAACCCGTCAAACAATAAAGGCGTAAGCTCGGCCTTGAAAAGGCTCAAGCAGTCAACGATGACGTCGACTGACTAAGGAAAGCTGACGCTATCAGAGAAGTCCACTATCCTGACTGGCTAGCCAACCCAATGGTTGTCAAAAAGAAAAACGGAAAGTGGAGGACCTCTGTAGACTTCACAGATTTAAACAAAGCATGTCCAAAAGACAGCTTCCCGTTACCCCACATTAACCGACTAGTCGAGGCCACCACGGGCCATCAGTTGCTGTCCTTCATGGACGCTTTCTCGGGATACAATCAAATAATGATGGACCCAGATGACCAAGAAAAAACCGCTTTTATAACAGAACGCGGGACCTACTGTTATAAAGTTATGTCGTTGGGACTGAAAAATGGTGGAGCCACTTACCAAAGGCTCGTGAACAAAATGTTCGCCGGACAACTCGGAAAAACAATGGAAGTCTATATAGATGACATGCTCGTCAAGTCCGCCAACGGAGATGACCATGTCAATCATCTTAAAGAATGCTTCGATATTCTCAACAAATATGACATGAAACTCAATCCTGCTAAGTGCACCTTCGGGGTACCCTCCGGGGAATTTCTCAGGTACCTCGTCACGGAGCAAGGAATCGAAGCCAACAAAAATCAAATAGCTACCTTCCTAGAAATGCCGTCAACGAGGACGACCAGGGAGGTACAAAGGCTAACGGGACGGATCACAACTTTGAATCGGTTCATCTCCCGATCAACTGACAAGTGTCTTCCGTTCTATAAACTCCTACAAAACAACAAAAAGTTCATGTGGGACGAAGAATGCGAAGAAGCCTTCAGGCAACTCAAAGCCTACCTTTCCTAGCCTCTGATCCTTTCTAAACCTGTTGAAGGGGAACCTTTGTACCTTTATATCGTCGTTTCCCCAGCGGCAGTGAGCGGAGTGCTGGTAAGGGAGGAACAAAACGAACAAAAACCTGTTTATTATACCAGCAAAAGTCTTGTAGACGCCGAAACACGATATTCAGCTATGGAAAAGCTGGCCCTGACGGTCGTCACGACAGCTAGGAAACTCTAGCCGTATTTCCAATCACACTCGATCGTCGTAATGACATCTCAGCCTTTGCGCTCAATATTGCACAGCCCTAGCCAGTTCGGACGCCTCGCTAAGTGGGCTATTGAGCTCAGCGAGTATGACATCGAATACCGATCAAGAATGGCAACTAAAACCCAGGTTTTAGTCGACTTTGTCATCGAGCTAGCCACCGAATACGTGGACACAGACTCCACAACCCCAAAATGGACGCTCCACGTTGACGGAGCCTCCTCGAAGCAGGGGTCCGGGATTTGCCTGAGGCTAGCCTCCTCGACGGGAGAAATAATAGAACAGTCCTACAGACTAGGCTTCAACGCCTCCTACATTGAGGCTGAATACGAAGCATTGATTGCGGGTCTGAAGCTTGCAATAGGGCTCAGGATCCGAGAGTTGAATGCTTACTGCGACTCTCAGTTAGTAGCTAGCCAATTTCACAGAGAATACGAAACGAGAGACGAGCGAATGGGGGCATACCTCGAGGTTGTCCAAAACCTCACAAAAGAGTTCGACAAATTCGAACTTACGAGGATCCCATGAGGAGAAAACTCCTCCGCTGACGCCTTAGCCGCATTAGCATCCACCTCCGACCCCCTCGTCAAAAGAATAATACTCGTGGAAGGTATAGAAAAGCCCAACATTGATATAGCGACAAAAGATGCAATCAAATCTAGCATAGAAGAACACAAAGAGGAGGCTCGACCCCTAAGAATAGCTACCGCAGCTATCCAACACGAGTCCCTCACTCAAGTCTTCACCACCTTTTGGTTACCAAAAACCAAAACCCGTAACATCAAAAGGCGAGCTTCCGGGGGCACAGAGCAGGTCCGCAGGCCAAACATTTGCGCTGCCACCAACCCCGAAAGCGAAACTTCACCCGAGAACAACCCACATAAAGTCACTGGGGGCACGGCTCGGAGCTTCGAACTAAATAATAGTATATAAGGTATTCCTAAGAACAGAGCCTCCGTGGAGCCTGATTCTCAGAATACCTCCGGGGGCACGATCCCGTTTTAAGAAGAGTTAGGGACGATCCGGAACCCGAACCTGCGCAAGCTACTGCTCTATCCTTCCACGACAAAGTACTCGGAAGACTGGACTGGCGAATTCCAATTATGCAATACATTCGGGAGGGTATAGCCCCCCCAATAAGTGGGAAGCTCGAAAACTCAAGGCACTAAGCGCAAAGTATTGCATAATTGACTCCAATCTCTACATGCGAAGCATCTCAGGACCATACCTTAGATGTGTTCATGGCCTTGACGCCCTCAAACTCATGGCAGAAGTGCACGAAGGATCGTGCGGAAACCACTCGGGGGGTCGAGCACTAGCCATTCGAATCAAGAGACAAGGCTATTTCTGGCCAACTATAATCGCAGATTGCGAAACCTACTCTGCCCAATGTGACAACCGAAAAGCTATCTTCAATATCGGCGCCATATCCCTTTATGAGATGGTCCATGGATGTCATCGGTCCATTCGTGCCTTCGGGCAGACAGCAGAAGTTACGTTTCGTATTAGTTTTAACCGACTACTTTACGAAATGGATTGAGGCAGAGGCCCTCCAGCAAGTCACGAGGGTCGAGGTAGAAGCCTTCGTATGGCGAGATATCGTATGTTGCCATGGAGTTCCGTATGAAATCATCACCGACAATGGAACCCAATTCACATCAAACGATTTTAGAGCATTCTGCGACACCTGGAACATACGCCTCACCACTTCCACTCCGAGGTATCCCCAAGGGAACGGTAATGCGGAGGCCGCTAATAAGTCAGTATTAGCCAACCTCAAAAAACGCCTAGGAACCTCGAAAAAATCTTGGGCTGACAGACTCCCAGAGGTTTTGTGAGCGTGTCAAACCACCCCACGAAGGGCAATTGAAGAGACTCCTTTCTCCCTAGCCTACGGGATGGAAGTTGTCGTTCCCGTCGAAGTCTCCGTTGGGAGCCTCCGACGGAGCTTATGTACCTCGAACTTGGAAACCAACGACCAGTTGCTCCTCGACAACCTCGACTTGATCGAGGAACGACGAGATCAAACCTTTGCTCGCATCCAAAACTACCAGCAGACAATGGCACGACATTACAATTCCAAGGTCAAGTCATGAAGACTCGTGGTTGGTGATCTTATACTTTGAAAAGTATTCGAAAATACCAAAGAGCGAGGCGCCAGAAAACTTGGGACCAATTGGGAAGGTCCATACCGGATCACCCACGTGGTAAGACCCGGCGTCTATAAGCTCATAAAGGTTCGAACCGCGGTACCAGAGATACGATCATGGAATGCCATGAATCTCAAAAAATACTACCATTAGGTACTCAAAAAATCGAACTACGTTAGGCTTGATCCCCTGAAGGGTACGTAGGCAGCTCTTCCGATGAGTGCAGCCCCACTGCATCAAAAAATCATTACCTCAGTGAGTCAGATGCCTCACAACCGGACAACTAACTCCTGAACCACAATGCATCCACGCAATACGACTTTGAGCACTATTACTTAAATTGTTCATAAGAAAAACAGGCTCCTAGGAACCCAAGATCATCAAAGGTCTTAAAATCCTATCAAAGAATATCAGGTTCCTAGAAACCTAAATTTATCAAAGGTCTTAATATCCTATCAAAGAATATCAGGTTCCTAGAAACCTAAATTTATCAAAGGTCTTAAAATCCTATCAAAGAATATCAGGTTCTTAGAAACCTAAATTTATCAAAGGTCCTAAAATCCTATCAAAGAATATCAGGTTCCTAGAAACCTAAATTTATCAAAAGTCTTAAAATCCTATAAAAAAAAGTTAGGTTCCTAGAAACCTAAATATGAAAAAAGTATTAAAAAATCTTAACAAAGAAAGATCAGGTTCATAGAAACCTAAATGAAAGGCTCTAAGATCCTGTCAAACAAAACCAGGTTCCTAAAAACCCGAAGCATCGCGAAAGGCCATGGGAGCTGATCGAGTCAATCAGGTCTCTAGAACCCTAAGCACGTGAGATATACTCGAAGTCTGTGGAGGCTAAGTCCTATCCAGTTCAAACACTCGAAGGCCCAAAGCCGTTAAGAGGCCTTAAGGCCCATTTTAGGCATCTTTGAAACCCGGATTGTGACCGGAGCCTTAGAAAGGCATGAATAGAGTTGTTTAGACCATCTGAGCAGAACTAGAGCCTTGAAGGCAAATGAACCGTCTCGAAACTTAAGATAGTGGGTAGGTCTCCTAACTAAAAAAGACTAAAGAATATGTATTAAGTCGTAAGTACGACAAATACTATCAATTCATGTTTAAGAAAACAGTCACTCTACAAAGTAAAAACCCAAAATACTTAATAAACGCATTCAAATGCAACAAAAGGTTTAAGAGTTTAAAAGCCTCTCCAAGCTCCAATATCCATGAGTTTAAAAGCCTCTCCAGGCTCCAGGTTTACAAGTTTAAAAGCCTCTTCAGGCACCGAACAAAGTACTTAAAAAAGAAGGAAAGGGAGAAAGGAGCCACACATGGCCCAAAACCTAATAGAACTTAGAAACTTAGCTGTCCTTCAAACACCGAGATTCCCCGCAGCCTGGACCTCACCTCCATCGACAGCTTGCTCCGGAATCTCACTGATCATCGATACCTCTTGCCCAGCCTCCTTATCAGTCTGGACTTGCACAGGCGGGTCTGGAGTAATCATATACATAGGCTCCGAGCTCTCGGATAATTGGGGAAGAGGAAGCTTCGAAACAGAAAAGTCAGAAACCAGAGACTTATAGTAATTTTTAACAACAAAAGGAAGCAAGGCCAGTAGACGACCATGCTCCTCTTGGACACTTCTAATCTCCTTCGAGATAAGACCCGCCAAGAGCTCTATGTTTGCCTGAACTTCTGAGCATAGATTTGGGCAGAAACCTCATCTCCTTTCTTCTGGAATTTCTCCTTGATGGATACCAAAATCTTCTCATAAGCCCCGATCACCTCTTTCTTACCTACTCTCATAGCTCTCCTGACTTCCGCATCCCTGTTTGAAACAAGATCCTTATTGGCTGAGATGAGTTCGTTAACCTGCGTATCAGCTGTCTTCTTCGCGCTTTCAAGTGCCAGAATCTTGTTAATCTTAACCTTGAGGTCCAGGGATATGTCAGCTATCTTCCCCTCATGAGCCTCCAGCTGTGACATCAGCTCCCCCACTTGAGCTTGGAGCTTCAAAACATCAGATCTGGATTGAACCAGAGAATTTTCGGTTTCTTGAAAGGCAACCCTCACATCCTCGAGCTCACGAGCGTCAGGAAATCCTCAAATAGGTTCTCATAACCAACAGTAGACCGATTGATCGCGCTAGCCAACTAAGTAACAAAAATAAGTCAGAAAGGAGTTAATCCGTCAAGGAAACAACAGAATAAAAAAATTTTACCTGACCAAGATGGTAAGATACATCCAGGTAACCTGTTTTGTTCCTCAAACTGTTAATAGCCCGAAATGGGGATCATGGCTGCTTCATGTGACGCATCAGGGTAGCCAGCCCCCAGTTGTCATCAAGCACTGAACCTGGGCCTGAGTGAGTTAATCTCCAGGCACCCTGACAACCCCTAGAGGAAGAAGAAGAAGTTCTGGCCACTCTATCCCCAGAGCTGGAGCGTACCCTCTTGGCGGAAGGACAGTCAGACTCCTGGCTACCCCTCGAAACGTGGGGGTTGGCAACATTATCTCCAGAGATCACAACTTCTTTTCCCCTAGGGTCAGAATGGTCTGCACCGGAGGTATCGATTTCTGTGTTTTGCCTCTGGGCAGAAGGGGGTTGTGAATGGTTGTGATTGGGATAGCTACCTGTGGAGGTTTAGATGAACCGTCATCAAGCATCTCTCTAATTGAGTCACGAAAGGAACCTGTAGGGACCTTGTCACTTAGGCTCCCTTTGGAATGAGAACCGCCAGAGGTCCTCATTTGACGAGATCTAGCATCGAGGGAACGAAAAGAAGGCTGAAGAGGCATCTTGTGGACAGTCTCTGAGGTGATATCTTCTGTGGAAATGTCGACAGGGGACAAGTCTTCGGACACTAGACATCAGAGAAACTGTCAATAAAAAAAAACAACAAGACAAAAGATTTATGACTAAGAAAGCTTACCTTCGAGTTGGTTCACAGGGATCGATTCAGGGTACGTAACCCTATAATACTCAGGAAATCTGGCCTTACGGATCCTTAAAGAAGGGGAATCCGACCAGTTGAGAGGTCCTTGTTTCAGTCTCCTTACCAGGGCTTTGGCTATCTTGAGGGAGGCGTTCAGAGGGTCCGTAGTACCTGGAAAATAGTGATAACCATACATCAGCAACGTAATATGTGGGGAGTAAAATCTCAAGAAAGTGAGAGCAATCCTAACTGATCAAACGAACCCAAGAGGTACGCATTGAGCGACCCTCAGGGACCGTAGAAGGGTCAACTTTTACAAAAAATAATTTTTTGCGCCAGAATTCATCGTTAACAGAAAATGAGAAGATCCCACGACCAGGGCGAGCCGCGAGGTAATAGGTACCACCGACCCCTTTGGTAGGGTTAGTCTCTTTGATCATGTAGAGATTGACTAAATCTTGGATGCCAAACTCGAGTCCTTCCTCTCTGGATCTGTTGATGAGACCCATGACTACCCGGATAACAGAGGGACATAGCTGAGGAAGAACCAGACTATAGCGGTCGAGGACATCTATCAAGAGAGAAGGGAGAGGAAATCGAAGATGGCATTTTGAAATGTACTGCTCGTGGACACAGAACCACCCCTCCGGCGCATGCTCGGGGGTCTCTAGAGACGAAGGGACCAGCATCAGGTTCTTCGGAGCACCAGCCTTAACTATCAGGTTACATACCTCCTGATCAGTAAGAGAAGAAGGCTGGTGGGGCCCAAAAACGACATCTCCGGAATTGGTCAGGGTAAGAGCCCTAGAAACCATCTCCGTCTTGATAGCCACAACGGAAGCCCTATAGATTATGGCAAGGTTCGTTTGCTTGCGCTTACGGACTTCTCGTGGAGCCTTAGAGCCGCCCGCTTTTTCTTTGCTCTTACCCATAGAGCGAAAAGAAGAGAAAGAGGAAGGAAACAGCTAAAGAGCTTCTAGAAAGGGAAAATTCTTAAGGAACTAATGAAGAGGAGATCGAAAGGAAACGAAAACAGTTTTAAAAGAAAAAAAGAAACAAAACGACGAGATAAAGAATGGAAAAGGGGAGAGAGGTTACCTTGGCGATCGTGCAAGTGATGTATGGAGGTAGAAGTGGTGCAGTTAATGATGATTTTATATATCACTTCAAATCTTTTCGAAACCCAAGCGTAACCCTTCGGTTCCCTCATAGCGACAGCCGTCCGATCGAGTCTGTTAAATCTCAGCCCTTAGATTGAGGCGAGTCAAATCTTTAATAAAGATTTGGTAACATCTTTGGCGGGATTTCTTCTAAGAGAAAGATTCGCGCACCTCGGCCCATATAACACTGGCCCAAGATGCTGGGGCAATTGTTAGGGCCAAAATCCCGCAGGCCCACTACGGCTGAGGAAGCTGGATCTGTGTCAAAGCAGAGAGACCAATTACAAAGCCGACCCATTACGAAACCTAAAGAGAAGGCTTCGCTTAGTCAAAGAAGAGATGGAAGTTACGAGATCAGAGGGAGAAGATATCGTCGAGGTGGTTCTGAGGATCATGGGAGGTCATATTATAAATGGGAGCCTTCGATAGCGTGAAAGGAGGTTGGATTTTTCGACAAAACGAGAAAGAGAGAACATTACTTCTAGCTTTTGATTTTTCTTTCTTCATTTTTACTTGTAAAAATTTTTGATACAAACATCAATATAATCAGAGTGCTACTTTTTCAATCTATCATCTTAGCTCAAACGGGATTCGCTTCCACCTTGTCCCACTTCTAAACCTCTTCAAAATTATCCTAAGATAATTGTGAGATCTAACCCTCACACTTGTCATCCCTTAATAGTATGTAGTAGCTGCCTTAACTGCAAGTTAGAGTTGTTGTTGTTGATTGTGTTCACAACTTCCAGATTGTCACTTTCAAAGAGTACTTGTCGATAACTATAGGACCAAACACAATGTAGAGCCAATAATAGCGCTGAGAGTTCCCCTTCTGCTACTGTATGCCTACCTTCAAATTTCTCATGACCACATACAAGCACATCCCCTGCGGGGTTACAGAGAATCCACCCAAGGCCCGAAGCTCTATCACCTTCATGGTGAGAGACATCATAGTTGCATTTCATCCATCCTACGTTTGGCTTTCTCCACGTCCTCGGGACTCTCTGCTGTGAGGTGCCACTCCGTTGTTCACTACTTGGATTCTTGGTGTTCATCATAAGCCATTCATTAACATCTTCCTTTGCTCTGTGCAGAGATCCTGTTACGTCAATGGTCACTTTATTGAAGATCATATTATTCTGAGCCTTCCATAGTCGCCACATGATGTAGAAAAGAAGTGTTTTAAGCGGATCACATAACGACTTTTCGCTGGATAATGTAAACAACAAACGAAGTTTATCATCAAAGGTAGTGACTTCATTATCAATTATTTCCAGGGGCAACCCAGCTTGTCTCCATAATGCCTTGGCATAATCACAGGAAAAGAACAGGTGTGCTTCCGTTTCGGGTATGTCACAATACCGGCAACAAAATGGATCCACCTGGACATGCCGTCGTAACAAGTTTGATGAAATCGCAATTGTCTGTGAACCAATTTGCCAAAGGAAATGTTTTATTTTTGGAGCAATATTTAATTGCCAGATCCCTTCAGCTATATCCGGCTTCAAAGCCAGGGGGCCACCGATTCCGTATTGTCATCATCAAGACTTGTTACTAGTCAATATCCTGATTTAACCGAACATTTTCCATCTGGATTGTAGCACCATAAAATCGAGTCATATGAGATATGAAAAGGTAAGAAAATCTTACGTATGAGATGATGATCAGAGGGATCCACCATGGCACTCAAAGCATCTTCATTCCATTGTAGGGTCGTTTTATCAATAAGTGTATCAACCGGAAGAGTAGATCTAATGGGAGGAAAGATTTGAACAGGTCTTGGGGGAATTGTGGGGATCCAGTTATCCTTACCAAGTTGCACTTGAGCTCCATTGCCTATACTAATATAAGACATGTACCTTAGAAGTTCAAAACCAAACATCAATGATCTCCATTCAAATGAAGCTTGCGGGCCTGCATTTGTATGTAGCATGCTTTGTTTCCTAAAATATCTCTCCTTTAAAACGCGATATACCAGGCTTTCTGGTCGTTGTAGTATCTTCCAAACATGATTGGCTAAAAGAGCTTGGTTAAACTTATGCAAATCTCTGAACCCAAGACCACCAGCCTTCTTCATTGTTGACAATCTCTTCCATGACATCCAATGCATTTTGTTATTTTCAGTCGTTGAGCCCCACCAAAATTTATTCAGCATACCATTAATCTCATTACAGAGCTCCATACGTAGTTGAAAACAGTTCATGGAATACACATGCATTGCATAAGCCACACTCTTTATCAACATTTCTTTCCTAGCAGTTGATAGAAACTTAGTTTGTCATCCTTGGATCCTTTTCTCCACCGGTTCTTTAATGAAGCTAAACATTTCCTTCTTTTTGCGTTCAAATTGTTCTGGTAATCCCAAGTACTTGCCACAGCTGCCAACATTAGGAATTTGTAGAAGATGTTGAATGGCTTGACGGGTGTGTTCAAATACCCTCTGACCGAATGTGATAGACGATTTTCTAGGCTTATTTGTTGACCAGAAATCGACTCATAGTCTTTAAATATTCACCTTAGATTTTGAGCATTCTGATTATCCGCTTTAAGAAAGAATAATGAATCATCGACAAACATAAGATGAGAAATTCTCGGTCCATGTTTGCTGACTTTGATACCTTCTATGAGCTTCATGTTCTTGGCTTCTTTAAGCATCAAACTAAGTACATCTGAGCACAAAGAGATATGGGGAGAGTGAATCACCTTGTCGTAGTCCCCGTGACGCTTTAAAGTTTCCATAAGGGATACCATTTATCAGTGCCGAAAACGGAATTGATGTTACATATGGCATTATCCACCTTATCCAAGTTTCAAAAAAGCATTTTCTCCTTAGCACCGCCTCTAGGAATGTCCAATCAAGACGGTCATAAGCTTTACTGATGTCAGTCTTTACCGCCATATATGATGTAGAACACATTTTGCAAACTTTTAAAGAGTGGAGGATTTCATGGGTGATCATAACATTGTTTGTAATATGCCTCCCGCGTATAAAAGCAGCTTGGTTTTCCGTGACTAGTTGAGGTAGAATTGGTTTGAGCCAGCTAACCAATATTTTAGAGATGACTTTATAGATCACGTTACACAAACTAATAGGCCGAAATTCTTTCATGGTAATGGGAATCATAATCTTAGGTATCAGACAAAGATGGGTATGGTTAAGTCCCTAAGATAGTTCTGCGGTCCGAAAGAAAGTATCAACTTCTTGAACAATGGCTGGTTCTACTATTTCCCAACATTCTTGATAAAACATGGCTGTGAAACCATCCGGACCCGGAGCTTTCATCGCACCAATAACATGGACAGTCTCCTTAATTTCTTCGAGAGACACCAATTTACACAAATCACCATTCATCTCAGGCGTTACTAATTGTTGCACAACATTCAACGTGTTCTGTCCATCTCTCAAGTTCGCCGTAGAGAAGAGGTCAGCGTAAAACCTCTCAGCCTCTCTACCAATCTGTTCTTGTACAAATATCTCTGTTCCATACTCTCCATGGATGGAGACAATTCTGTTTTTGGAAATCCTATTCTTGGTAGTAGCGTGAAAGAAGCTCGTATTCCGATCACCTTCTTTGAGCCATCGATTGTGGCTCCGTTGTTTCCAATAGCTTTCTTTGCTATGATATGGTTTAATCAGATCTTTCTTAAGCTTTTTAATCAAAGAAGCTGGAGCCGATGAATCTCTTAGCTTCTCATCAATCAAAGCTCGTAAATAGTGATCTATTTCGCAGAATTTGTGCCATGATCAGTCCGCCATTTAGAGATGCTCCTTCTACATTCTCAGATTCTTCTCATGAGGTGTTTACCGTTAGTGTTCTGCTTGTTCCAGCCTCGGTTCACCACTTCTTTACATTCTTCAACATCACAAAAACTTTTGTCAAATCGAAACAGATGCTTACTTTTGTCAATAACTTTCCTTATTCTAAGGAGAGTTGGTCGATGGTCTGATTCGGCCATATCAAGGTACTCTGTTTCAGATGTCGGGTATTCACCTTTTCATTCTTCGTTGGCCATCACACAGTCCAGCCAGCATTCAACAACATGGCTACGTCTCTTGCCAAGCCAGGTCATACTATTACCGATATACGGAAAATCAGACACACCGCAATGCTTTGTCATGTTTTGAGAATCGATCAAGCTCCAAGGTTCCCATACTTGTCCCCCATGTTTCTCATCAACTTGTAATAATTCATTAAAGTCCTCCATCATTACCCAAGGTTCGTTTCGGTGGATTACTATACGTTCTAGTCTTTCTTGTAGGATATGTCTATCTTTGCGATTTGGGAATCCATAAACACAAGACAAATAGCAAACCACTTCTTTATTGATAATCTTACAATCGATGAGATTTGCATTCATAGATAATACAGAAACATAGATACATTTATTCCACAACAATGCTAACCCACCCGATAAGCCTAGAGGCGACACACACTTGACATAATCATACTTTAACTGTGCTACTACATCTCGCACAACATCATCCTTATTCATGGTTTCCATTCAAAAGAGTATATCTGGGGAATATTTACTTTTAATTCCCTTAAGACGTTGAACTGTGAGAGATCCTTTCAACCCTCTGCAGTTCCAAAAGGCTGCATTCATTCGGACATAGGTGGCTTCTGGCCCACCTGACCATCTTTGTCATTGTTCTGCTCTTGTGCCGAACCAGAAGAATTTGCTCCATTCGTCATTCTAGTTAGCTACTATTTGATCTCCATGACACCAGATTGTCTACGTTGCCTTTTGCTCACACGTTCCTCACAATCTTCCATAACATACATTTGCCTCATATCTTGAACCATACGTGTTATGTCCCCAACATTGTGGTCTTCACGCTTTTGCTTCTTTGAGGCTGGTTGTTCTTCAGCCTCTGTGTCTTCTTCCTCTTCTGCTGTTGGAGGAACATCTCTTGGATTCTGGTCAGTAGGCAGTGGGAAGCCAGGAGGAGGAGCATCACCATCCTCATCATCATTTTCATCATCATTCTTAGGCTCGTCGTCCCCTGCAGTCACCACATCACATATACCAGCATCATGCGCCATCATTCCACAACGAGCACATAAATTCCTGAGCTTCTCAAATTGGAACTTAAGTATAGCCGCCTCTGCACCTAAATGGAACACACATTGAAAGCGTAACGGATCATAGACATTCCACAACAACTTAACTCTAGCGTAGTTGACATGTTGCCCTGCCTCCACACAAAAATCTGTCTCTTGGAAGGTTCCTATTTCACTTCCAATTCGCATCACAATGCGTTGAGTAAGAAGTTGCAATGGTATGCCTCTAATCTGGACCTAGAAGGAGATAGTAGACAGGTCATCATCTGTGAGATTTTTCGACCATCTCTTTACGACCAACATCCAGTCATTAAAAGACCAAGGGATGCGCCTTAGTACAAACATCATCGCCTCTTCAGATTGGAAGAGGAATTGAATTTTCTTATTCTCTATAATCCTCCCCACCACTTCATCTCCTACCCCCAAACCCTAGACAGTGCAATCACCATCGACCGCAAGTGTTGTTGTCTTGGATTGACAGGTTTCACCATCAGGTTGTAATGGGTTTCAATGGCCGCATCTTCACAGAGTTCTAGCGGCAGATTGAACAATGCATCATCAATTCCAAGGGAGACATTTTGCATCTTCCTCCATATGTTCTCCGCCATTATCGAGCAAGAGAGAGAAAAGAGATACGTTTGGGTAAAACTCAAAGGAGATTTACCCTGAGATTTCTTATATCAACAACAGGGAACAACGGTTACAGTGAGGAAAACCGCTAGATCCAGAAACTGCCAGTTCTTAACCGCCGGAAACTGGCCACACGCACTCTCCGGAGAGAGAGAGAGATGGTTATCAGAAACCGCCAGAAATAGCCTTAACCGTCACATTTAATCGATCTTAATTTTATTTAATCCATAAGGGAGACTCTGGTTTGGTTAGCAACTTTATTTAAACATTTTTTATTGAAATTACATGAGAAATAATGCCCGAAGGCCCGATTTCCATTTTTTAAATGTTTTTTGACAAAATATGTCAGTATTATTTATCTATTTGTTTGTGATCGACTATATTTATAAGTATTTTACTACTATAGAATAAGAATTTAGTTTTGGTTGAATATTAGATATGAGTAGAGAAATTCTAGACCGAGTTCCACTTGACTAATTAACTTTAATACGTTTGTTGTTTGTTTGATTTAAGTAAAAACACAAAAGATGTGTTAACCCAATTCCGTTATCGGTATATCTGGGGAGAGGACGACATTCTCAATAATCCACTAGTAACAAGTGACTATAAGAGTTTGAGATACACTCCATAACCACAAATAATTGTTTCTCTCTATTTAAGATTCACCAAAAGAAACACACTAGGAAGCTCAAAAAACTTGAGCTTATTAGTAAACTTGCACGTATTGGATTTGAAATGCACAAACCGAAAAAGAAGAACAACAAATTGGACTCTTGACCGTGTTCCCTTGCTTTATATCCTTCAATGCTTTCCTCTTTATCCTTAATCTCCTATAGATCTCTTGTTGCTCTCTCGTTCTTCTGTTAGTCTGTCTTTTTCTTTTGGTGGCTACAACATTTCCTTTTATTTAGGAGATGAAAACCCTAAACATTTGTGGGCCTTAGGGAAAATAAGCCACTTAGGAAAAATAATTATAGACAGAATCCCGCAATATTCTCACAATCTCCACCTTGGGCGTTGTCCATTAATGATTCATCATTCTCTTGTTGATTCACCTCAACGGTTAGATGATTTGAGACCTCCGTCATAGTCTCTCCTAATGGATCGTGCTTACTAACTCTTTGGCATGACAATTGAAAGCATTATCGTCATCTTCACCAGCGGTGCTACAATCTTAAAGAGAAAATTTCGTCGCGATCAAATTTTCTCTAACTTGTCTTCTACCTGACATGACCAGGCTTCATCAGTTTTTTTACCAGACTTGAACAAAAAAGACTATAGCAGGTTGTACCAGGTTTTACCTTCCCGACTTCACCAGTCTTGTACCAGCCTTGAACAACAAAGGTTATACCAGGTTTTACCTTTCCTGACTTCACCAGTCTTTTACTAGACTTGAACAACACAAGTTATAACAGGTTTTAACTTCTCCAAGTTCAGAAGCTTTCACCAGACTTGTGAACAACACTTCTACCAGATTTTACATGGTTTTACCTTCTCCGACTTCATAAGCTGTCACCAGACTTGTGAACAATCAATTCTTCTAGATTTTACCAGGTTTCACTAGTCTTCCACCAGACTTGAACATTGGCAACTAGTAGTCTACCATACTTCACAAGTCTTCTACCAGACTTGAACATTGCACCCTTATTTCGATTTCGCAAACTTGACCATCTAAATTTCCCTTTTGCAATGAGATGATAAACCAACAAGAAACCACCTCAAGCTTCCACTGTCTCAACATAGATGGTGACATTAAGTGTTACCAAGTGCCTCTCAAAGCTATTGCCAGGTAAACACTTTGTTAACATATCTGTTGGATTCAGGGAAGTATAAATCTTTTGCCCTTTGATTGAACTATCCTCCAACTTATCCTGATGAAATGCACCTTGTTCTCAAAATGCTTTGTTCGATCATGATGAACTGGATTCTTAGCTAAGAAAATTGCATTATGTGAGTCACAATTTAGCTTAAAGCTCTCTGAATCAAATATTAATTCACTGCAAAAAATCTTCAACCAAATTCCCTCCTTAACTGCCTCTGTAAGCGCCATGTCAAGATGTGAGGCATAATATGAGGCATAATATGAATCATAAAAACCTTCAATCTCAAACTTCTCTTATTTTGTGAAGGAGAGACACACATTCGAAGCTGCCTTTAAGTACCTCAAGATCCACTTAACCGCAGACCAATGACTTTTTCGTGAATCTGCCATGAATCTATTGACCAAACCGACCGCGTAAGCTAAATATGGATGTGTACCGATCATAACATAAATCAAGCTTCCCACTGCACTTACATAAGGAATTGAGCTTATCAATCGTGTCTCTATAATTAACTCCTCCTGAGTTGAACCCTTAAGCTTGAACTGTGAATTAACATGAGTTACAACAACCCTGCAATCTTCCATGTTAAAAATCCTTAGAACTTGCTTAATGTACCTTTCCTGTGATAATTGTTCTCTACAAATAATAGAGCTCATCCTGCTACTTCCCTGAAATCACCTCCAGACCTTTCCTGTAGAAAATAACCATGAAGTCTTCACCTTCATACTTGCACCCATGTTTTTTTAACTGGCCATAAGAGATGAGATTTTTGCCCATACTTGGCATGTTTCTCACATCAGTCAATATCACTGCAACTCTCTATGAGTTTATGATCTTAAGATTTCCCATTCTTTTGACCTCACTGAAAGTGTTGTTTCCCATCAACACTTTTCCACCATCAACTCCTTGAAGTCAAACAAGACATCTCTATCTAGTGTAATGTGGAATGCACATCCAAAATCCATGACTCACTCATTCATGGTGTCTTGTGTACTTGATGTTAAGACCATCGATAACTCTTTTTCCTGATCAACATTTGCAGAATCAGTTGATTTGTATTGCTTCTTTTTAAGATATTCTTTCTTGAAATGCCCTTCTTTACTGCAAATCTAACACTAATCTAACACTCTCTAGGCTTTGGTTGATTTGTTGGGCTAGACTTACACCTCTTGTCTCTACTCTTGGATCTACCATTTTCTTGACCAGAATTCTTCTTCTCAGGTCTACCCCAAGCACAACTAAACCTTATGCATTTAACTTACCCTTTCCTATGAGCCCTTTTCCCCTTAGCTCAAATTTCTTGGCATATGCAGAATTGGTTACTTCATTCAAGGTCAATGTTTCCTTCCCATTGTCGTATTTAAGTGTATGAACAAGTGAGTCAAACTGCTGTGGTAAGCTTGATAGGACTTGAATTGCTTGATACTCATCACTCACATTTTTGTTCAAACTCGCCAAATCATCTACCAATTTCAGAAACATCAAGATTCTCCTCTATGCTTTTATGATCTTCCATCTTGAAACTAGCAAATCTTTGCTTCAAGTAAATACGGTTGGGTAAGGACTACGTTTGGTAATCCCTTTCTAGAGCCTTCCACACCCCTTGAGCGGTTGTTTCCTTCATCACCTTTCGCAATATCATATTGCTATGACAAGAGCATATCAAGTTCTTTGCTCTCTTATCCTTCTCCTTTTATAGCGGATCAACCTGAGAACTCTTAGCTTTTGAGATCTCACCTTCCTTTTCTTTTCTTTTAACAGAAATTGTGATGGATTCTTCTTCTTCAATAATAAAATCCAACCCTTGAAGTTCAAGTTGCATAAGCATTTTAAACTTCCACAATCCAAAGTCTTCTTGACCATCAAACTTCCACACGTCAAATTTACCTTGAGCTGGCTCTATGATCAGACTTTATGTGACCTTCTGTTAAATCCTACACTTGATACAATACTCTTGAACCTCCTCAAACAACACCAAACCGCAAATAAGAAATTGAAACCGCTATCTTCTTTTGCTAAAACCCAAAACTCCGATATCATTGTTAAGATCAATCCAAAGTCTCACATCGGAAGTTTAGACAAAGATTGTATACTGTATCAAGAGTGTCCAACTCCAACTAGTATGATATCTTTTGGGAAGGAACTTAAAACCAAATCCGTGCGAACTTTTCTCCACTTGGACCCAAAGCGGAAAATATCATACAATAGGGAGTTGGGCAGGCTTAAAAAAACACATCAATATACATAAATCGATGTTCAAAATTTTTTTCCGCTAAAACATCGATGTTCAAATTTTTTGCTAATTCAGAGTTCACGTAGCGTCTACTTATTTATTAGACACTAACCATAAAAACTTTTTGTATATTTTTATATTGAAATATTGTAATATTTAAAATATAGATTTTGATAATATTTTTGTGAATTTTCCTTAAAAACATTTTAGAAATTCGTAGTCAAATTTGAGAAATCAAGCACCTAAATAGAAAGATCATTGACTATCTGCTTAGTGTTGATTGTTTCATATAAGTTGTGTAGACTGCTGAATTATAAAAGAAAAAATTATTTAGCAACTTTCAACGCTAACCATGAAATATGTGAGCAAGTAAAAGAGGGAGAGTTTTTTTTTCAACAAAAGAAATCAAAAGAGAGGATATTTGTTTCACGTTTTTTTTGTTTGACGCGTTTTGTTGAAATGTATATATGCCAAATGTTCGATAAAGGAAAAAAAAAAGTAAAGACACGCGTAAGGCCATGGTAGGTTGAATTAAAGAAACTTGACAAATAGAAAAAATGAAAAAAGCAATGTTGATAGGACAAATGGAACTGTTCAATGAATCCTTAAGGTAACATGGAAAGCGTTTTTACAATAGGGACAGAACTGCGACGTCATGACACGTGTCCACGTGTCCGTGGCAGAAGTTAGGCGCCATATCGTCATTTGTCAAAAAGACGTTAAAACGATAGACGACGATAAAAACACGAGTTGATGTTGACTAAAGATTTTTTCCATAGTACTAACACTAACCATAAATTCTCTCTATGATACTTCATTGAAATCCTTAAATTTATAGTTTTAGCATACACATCGATCATCAAATCAGAACTAAGTCAATTCTAAAGTAAGCGTGAAAATATCATTTCAAAATATTAGATGGAAGTGTATATATATATATATATGTTAGTGTCAAAAATGGTCATTTCGAAATCAACGTCCAAAATCGCATCGCTAATCGGACTTACTCGGAAACAC
>OVAN01007457.1:0-19646 GCA_900406275.1 Anastatica hierochuntica | reverse complement strand
ATTCATTCTTCTCAACTTTCCTTATTCTTTACTGCTTTTTAAATGATTCTCTATCTTTCTTTCTAGTTTTCCTACTTTATGTTGCTATAATTATTATTTGCATTTTATATTCTAGTTTAATGTAATGTTCTTCCCCCCTAAGTTTTGTTCTTATTTAATTTAATACCTTTGATTTCAATATAATTCATTTTCTGTCAGCTACAACCTTAAGCAACATCAAACCGATGTTTTTAAAAACCGGATCAGCAGGTGAAACTCCTTACTCCTGTCTAAGCTAGTCATCTCTCAAGCTGATTCAGAAGAATCTCTTGCCAAACATGTGATCGAGCAATCCTATCGTGATGGAAACTCTGGTTGGCTATATTTGTTTGACCCCAAATCATACATATTGTTCTTGACCCAAACTCTAGTGAGTTTCTGGTAGTTAAATCGTTTTGTTTAACAAAGAATTTGACATTTACTTTATAAACTAGTATGCAAAGTCAAATCTCGTAATGACATAATCTATAGCCGAGACATATGCAAATCTTGTGGGACAAGTATGATTTGGTTCCTCCTTATGACTAAACTACAACCTACCTAAATCATCACCAATGCATCTTCTTCTAACACAAATTGGTTCTATGATTTTTCCTACATGAAGCTCTAAGCTGCATACTGAAGAAAACTCGTTATTGACTATAAACCTCTGTCTTCACATATGCCAATCTCATAAATAAATACAACAAATAATTCCATAAAAGATATCAAACTAACCTCACAGAACAATGGCATATAGTTTCTATGCAAATAACAAACAATTATGCGTTGAAGAGTCTCCTTAATGGCCCATCTTTGCGGTCTTTGGCAGCTTCCGTAAGAGCAATGAACTTCTTAAATCCAGTGGTCGCAGCTCCTCTGCCAAGAGCTGCTGCTCTTGTTAACACGTCCTCGCTGTTTGCTATGAACCCAGCAGCTGTAGCCTGATTACTGATTGCTAGTGATGGTGCAGGTGTGGTTGGAACCGGTTGTGGGCCTTGTGGCATTGCCACTGCAACAGACGACTGTGTAAATCCTGGGCCATGTTTGTTGAAATCGTCAAGTATACTCTGCTGATCAGTTTTCTTAAGACCCTGCATCAGTACCATAAAACGGTTCCAGAGTTAATTGCCTGAAATACCAGTACCAGTCCAAACTCTTACGTATATACACATATCTCTGTCAGAGATGGTGCGATGGGCTAATCCATCCCATCCCGATCCCAGGGCTAGCTAGGCTCTATGGTTCTTGAGGGTAAGCAGCCAAATGCAAGAAAAAATTCATGGGTTTGACACAGCCCATCCCTGAAGGCGTCTGTCCTAATTGGACAGGGTCCGACAGGATAGATGGGACTGAGCCAGCTCAGTCCATGGTTTCTGTTCCACCAACATCATTATATGTGCGCATCCAGCTGTTTTGAATGAAGAGAAGAGCCAGTTTCTATAATAATTAAGAAAATGTTACTACACCTGTGAGATGGCAGACATGCGAGTATGTAACAAGATTTTCGAATAGAGGATACAGTGTACTGGATTCTGGCATCGATACAATTGGTTTCTAGAGAGTCTAAGTACTAAGATGGATCAAGAAAAGACAAAATCACCTTAAGTTCCAAGATGCGCTGAAACTCCATGGGAGTTCCTTCTGGAAACAGTGCACGATAAGTGTCTGCCACTGAATCAATTGGGGATAGTATGACCTTAAGGAGAGCTTCAGCTCTGCTCATTTCACGGCTCACAAATTTGGAATAGCTGGCAGCATTTGATGTCTGCAATGATATCATTCAAAGATAAATCAAAACTTAAAAGAGCAACTTTTTTCCAAATTTAAAGACTAAATTGGCATATACACAATACCATATCGGTTCAATTACTAAAACAAGAATACCCGATGGGTTTTAGGCATTAGGATTCAGGTATTCTGTCCAATGCTCTATGCTCAAATAACAGCAATAACCGATTTTTGAATACAGACCTGTCTGGCAAGGGAAGGAATTTCTAGGAGAATCGTCTTCATGGCTTGCGTATCTAGTAACATCTGTGCAACCAAAAGACAGATAAGTAAAATTTGAACCCCAAAGCTGAGAAAGAAGGAATCATAAGCATAAGATGGGAGATGGATCTCATGCAGCTACATTTTTTCTTTAAAAGCAAGAAAAGGATTATCCTGCATGTGTACATCAAAAGAAACCAGCCAATTGAATAAATAAAGAGACAAAAATAGTAACTACAACAGTGACAAAAGCAGAAAAGCTGGTAGAGACTAGAGACTAGAGAAGATGATATAACCAGATTGAGTTTGACCCAGTCTCTGCAAATTATTACTTACAAACTAGGTGAACAGAAATTTTCCCATGGAAAATAATTTCGAGAAATCACAATTGAGATAATTAGAGCCATGCAATATAGGACAGGCAGGCTGACCTGCTGAGCTCCGGTTTCGGATAGATGCTTGCATCTGAAAATATTAGCATAGAACCGTGGTCCAAGGGATGATGCCAGCTGCACAATGTTTTACAACACAAGGTAGTCCTCTATAAATGTTATTGGCAATAGATTTGGCCATAGCATTTCCAATCTTTGTTAGAGGATATAAAAAAGTAAGCACTATAAAATACTTCTACTTAACACGGGTCCTAAATTTTTATTAGGCAGCATTTATCAGTTCATAAGGCCATTCTGTTATAAGGTGAATAACACATTCAAATCAAACTCTATATAATTACCTTGTCGAGAAAAAATTGGAAATAAACCGGTGTTAGAAGGTTCCCCAGGGCAGGAATGCTGCAACTAAGGATTGTATTTATTCCATTCACGTACCTATAAGAAGATGCATACATCTGCTGTTTATGCTTGGTCATATATGCATCAAAAACGACAGAAGCTTTCTAGTTAGATCTTACCCAGACTGGTCACCCACACTCTCAAGTGTCCCCCACGGAACACGTGCCATCGCTGCCATTTCTGTGTCAAATTTAGTTTCAATTCCAAGGACCAGCGTCACCAAGGATTTCGTTATAACAGCTGAAAACTCATCCTGCACAGAAACATAGCTTAAGAAGAAGCCAAAATAAGTATCATATCAGGGAAAACATAAAGTTTTTCACGTACCTGGACCTCTGACATGTCTACACCATCGGCATAATGTGGGTCAATAATTTCTGAGACCTTTTCTGCCAGTTCACCACACTGCGATACATATAGCAAATAATCCTTGTGAAGTAACAGAATTTTGTTCAGTTAAACAAAACAATTAGATAGAATGCTACAGACATCAGCACACATCTTGTATCCCGGAACAACATGACGCCTTGCATTAAATTGTTTGATATAGAAGTAGCAGAAAAACTTCGAAAATGTTCCACATGAGTAGCAGAGATATGCAAGAGAAGTTGCAAATAAATCTTTCACAACTACATTTGAATTGGTAAATTGATAAACTTGGAGGTACAAGATAGAGTCCATTGTTTGATCACGTTTAAGATGCAGTGGAGTATGATCACATCACAATGACATCGAGAAAGTAGCTAGACCCATGAAGGTTTGTGGGAACTCTATGCAATAAACAATATCACAACTGGTCATACTACATGACTGGCCTAAAATAAGATAAAAACATATGAAACAACCCCAATTAACCCGTCGCAACCAGCTACACACAGGTATAACGTAGATGCTGCATGATGTGGGTGCTAAACGAGGCAAGAAAACAGAATAATAGACAAAAAAAGCTCACTGTTTTGTGGCAATACTCTGCAGAATTAACTATGTAACATATCACCCTTTCATCTCTGTCTGAGACCTGCATAGAGGAATAGAAAAGATAAACTATGTCGAAAAGCACACATGCGAAACAGGAAGAAGGCAGATACATGCAGCACCTTTATCTGTCCGTCCATGCCTGTGGCTGCGGCAACGATCCCGGTGCCTCCTTTTGGGAGCTTAAGAACTAGCTTTATAGCGTAAGCCTTCAGAACTCGTTGAAAGACCTGTAAAGAGGAGACCCATTCAATAAGAATCAAAATCTCTATTCTCCTTAAAGAGGACCATGATTTAGAGTATTTAAATTGGTCTGCAAAAGTCACTATAGAGCAAATGTGTATGTATGCCTTTCCCTTGTAGGAACATAGGCACCTTGAAAAGCAGATGCAACTAACAAGGTAAAGGTCCGATTCTCCAGAAACCAAGCTGGTTCTTAAACAAAATTAAGACATTGCTTGAATTCACAGTACAATATGACATACAGAAAACCAACATTGAGCGTATAAATGTACCTTGAACAAATTGAATAGAGTCTGGTTCTTACTGAGAGCACTGCAGCGTTTCAAGCTCTTCTTTATATTGGTAAACAACTGCAAACACGGCAAATGTAAACGACTTAATGAAACTAAATTTGAATGGCTACTGGAGATAAGATATAATGCGACAGATATAGTTTGTATAGGAATGTTTGTAATATCATAATGTGACAGATATAGTTTGTATAGGAATGTTTGTAATATCTATACCCATTATGCACATAAGATACTTTGTGAAGTTCACTTGAGTATAATATCCGGTCTCAGACAGAATACTTTTCCTACTACTACAACAACATCCACCGGACATGATTCAGAAATTTTCTATCTAGTTCAGTGGGTAATGACCAAGTTGTAGGTTCTATGTTTCAAGTAGAAAGTAATCTATATAAGAAATCCAACTACCCATGACAATATTACCTAGTGCAAGTCGCGAAGCAGTATATACATTGAATAAAGATGTAGATCGCTGAGAAAGTTAATACTCAGATCAATTTCTAAAAACGGCCTGCCTATGTACTCACCTGTGTGCTGCTAGATAAAACATTATTTTGACTTCCATCGTCAATATCCCATGTTTCCTCCTGATAGCAAGAAAAGAAATTAAGAAAACTTAACAAACATTGGAAAGGAAACGATTTGTTACGTAAAAAAATTAAATAACCTGAACAACTTTCTCCAGGTGGTCCATAAGCGTCTTCTCTTCCAACTCAATATAGGGGGTTAAGTGAGGTTCAAAGCATGAAGAGATAATTCCACGAAAGTTGAACTGTCAGGTCGAGTAACTAGTAAGTAAAGAAATCCTTCAAATGATAGAAAGGCTAAGTTGATTACATGTCATTCAGTTTTCCAGGTATAGATGCTTAAATGGATGATGGAAGTTTCATAATATTTATCAGTAGACACAAAAATGGCTATGCCATGCAAGATATTTCCTTATTAATGCCATATTGCGGCTATTAATTAGATTTAAGCCACTTTCATTTGCTCTATAAGGAATTCCAGAACTGCAATAGAAATGACAACAGCCAAAATCAGGGAGGGCAATAACTAGAAGTAGAGAATATACCCCAGCTCCAGGAACAGATAAATCTCTGTTTCCCGTCTTTTCCTGTTGAAGCAGAGACACCAAAGACTATCAGAATAAAGATAAATTACTAGAGAGTTTTCGATAATAAGAACATAGAACATACATTTTCCCCAGATTCTTGACCAGCAGCAAATTTCTTTTCATATTTCTTGCGAATTTTGGATACATTCTGATTATTGTTTTCCCATGTTCCAATTTCTTCGATGTCATCTCCAATATCCCTCGTAGGAACTTCACCACCAAATTTCTTTTCAAGTTCTTCTTCAAACTCCACTGTCCTTTGTAGTGCCTTATCATTCAATGACATCAAACTTTAATATATCAAAGGAACAAGATTTCATGAAGGTGGAAAGGGTGACAGAATAAGATAAATTATAATCATCAGATATTTCCTAAAAAGGCATCACAAATCTCTTAAACAAATATAATCCATCTGATAATTATAATAAAATATTATGAAATGGCAAGCATGCATATGGTACTATTGATCAAAGAAAGCATGCCTGACCAGAAGCAATGTCGCTACTTCTGGTTTCTCTTTCATGTTGACCAGAATAGATTCTACTTGCTTCCTGAAAAATTTATAGGAAAACAAGATGTTTAAGAAGACTGCATACTGTAACACCGTTAATATTCGCGACAATTTTTTACGACAAAGTGACTACAAACTAGCAAAACCCATCCTCTAATAGTTGATGGATGAATCAAATTTCTGCATCAAAAATTTCATCCTTTACCGAAATTTAAATATACCCAAGCAGAGTAGGGATCTTATTTAGCTATGTCCTTACAATTAAAGCGCGGATATTTAATTCACGATAACAGAGATGCTATATAGCCACATCCAAAGATTTTTGGGAACTCAAGAGGAAGAAAAAAGTATAACTGAGAGAAATATGATGAACTACAATAATTAAAGGGAGAACAATACCTTGTTTTCTTGCAGAACTGGATGCATAGTCTATAAGGCACATGCCAAGAAGCAGGGAAAATCTTCCAAATCTCTTCATTTGTACGGATCCTACGCTTTATCCAAGCATATCTGCGTTCTGTTTTATCCAACTTTGCCAATTCTGCTAACAATTAACCTCTTAGAAATTAAATTTATAGAAATACTAAAATGCACTTTCAGTGCCACTTATACATAGGGCATTAAGTTAACAAACCAGCGCCTTCAAAAATTTGTTCGTATGAGGTTAGTTCCCGGCTGCAAAAGTTGTTTACCAACTCCTCCCTCACAGATGGCTCCAGAGCATCAACAACCAAACAAGAATCAGATAACTGCTGTAGCAAGTTCGTTTCCTCTGTCTCTTTCCCGGTACCTAAACTGATATCACAACAGTAGACATTTACGGAAAAGTAGCTTTTAGCCATCTAACAAGAAAGGGGAATTGTGTAGAATGCGAGAGGGAAAAAACATCTTTATAAGGTTGCAGTTAAGTACCAAAATTAAATAGCAAATAACCTAAATCACAATACATGGTACTAGTCTAACAAAACAGCAGGCCAGCCAGCTATAATCTTCTTGAGATTGAGTATACAGATATTGAGAGAGACAGAAGCAGGATCGACCACTAGCATTACAGTGGACCTCTTCTGGCCACTTATGTGGACTTATTTAGCATGTAATATATGATAGAATTATTAAAGGCATTACCTGGAAAAATCGGAAAATACATGGGACTTAAGGATTTGCTTTATATTATTAAGCTTTTCTCTGAGCTCCGTGATTTTAGGAACATCCCTGTATGCTTCGAAGTGATTACATAATTGGTTTACGGCCTGAAATATATTATAGAATCAGAAAATGAGAAGAGTCCTCCATTTTGATTTTTAAAATGACAAAGAGCTGTCTGCCTTGGGCTACAATGGTGAACATAAAGCTAAAGCAAATGAACTTCAGTCAACGTAACATAACTAACAGACGCAGAAGATTGATGAATTAAAAAAAGGTACCTCCAGCTGTGCAGCTGCCTCCTTGTATTGTCTCTTTGACGCCATTACTTGAAGCTGTTCAACAGCAGAGACTGCCATAGCATGGTAGCGAATTTCATTCATGAGCTTATGAATAGTGTCCTTGGTCAGTTTAAACTATACACATAGCAGAATCCTATATTGCATAAGTAGGTTAACCAGCAACATCATGTAACTTGTTTGATATTGCCTACCTCGGAATCCCTATCTATATAGGGCCTCACTACATTTGGCCATCATTCTGATTTCAGGATACATGACCTAGGTGAAAATAATGAACTAATAAAACAGAGTAAATTATTGCTAACTGACCTAACATTGTAAGACGATGAAGGGCAGTGATCGTCGTGGTTATGTTCTTCTTTGCAAAATCTAACTTCTTAATGTCACGGCATATTTCTTGGACCATTGCTTCACTTTGCTCAGCTTTGGATTTTATCTCTTGAATCTTATGAGAGAGCTCCTGTGTTTAAGCGAAAACAAGATGAAATTCCCTTATGAATGAATAAAAGGGAGTTGATAGAAAAACAGGAAAAAGAAAAGGAATATAATACTGACAGTACATGTACAATACACATCAACCTATGAGAAACTAACCTTCACAGCACGTGTAGCATCAGCAAGATCTTCTTTAGCTTTAGTTCCCGAGTTACTCTGGAGATTGCCAGCCCAAGAATAAGATTTAAAAGCATATATTATTATTATTCAAAATAGAAGCAAAACTATTTTTTTCTTTGTGCACAGTGCACACAACATATACTCTTTACTCCATGTACACACCCACAAGAAACCCAGGACGGGTGTCACAAATGTTCCATGAAACGTTAGATATAAAATAGAAAAGTTGTTACAAACATTTGTAAGGACAAACCATATCTAAAGCCTCATAGTAACTTTCACATAAATTGAAGCTAGACTCAAATAAGAAAAATAAAAGAGAAGCTCACCTGTTGACGAACAGCAGATAGTATGCTAGCATCAACACGCCGAATCTCACCATGAATCTTTTGCATGAGTGGCTCAATGCCAGATAGTGATGCTTCTGTAAAGTTAAAACACCCATTTGAAAACTCATGATGAAGCAATCACATATGCAGAAACTATCAGTTAATCAGCAGTTGAACTACATGTCCTGACTACAGAAGCCAAAAAAGAAAATCACCTGTTGGGAACATCTGGTTGATATACTCTAAAGCACTGGACTTATCCATGGCGTGTAATTTGTATGATGAAACCAAAAATTACTCAAAGCAGAGGATCTGCAAATCAAAGATCAGGCACAAATTAGATTTTCTAATTTAACAGCGATCATCAAGTCGATGCAACTATTAGATCCCGAGTACCCAGAGTAATCTAGGTGAAAACATTTCTACAATAATAGATCGGGAACGATTGGAATTATCAATGGTCTTAAGAGTGAAAATCGAAGAAGCTTACGGACACTGACGGAGAGAGAATACGACGCAGAGCGAGGAAGAGCAACAAACGGCGGCGATGGATACTGACTCGACTGCGATCAGATCGTCCCGTCGTGTGCTGAGGAGATACGCTCCCAAACGGATCCGAATACAGTCGGATAAATTACATCTCCCTCTTTGACGTTTGTTACAATACCAAAATCATCCGCACCGGTCCATAAACATGAACCGTACCGGTTTAAGTAATACCAGTATAAATAATTTTGAGTTCTGGGGTGATTCTTTTGAACGGTGGCTTTAACATTATATTTTACACTTTTACTTTAAAAACTTTAATAACTTTTGCTGTAAAAAAAAAAAAAAGTTAGATATTGTAGGCTGTTAAAAATTTGACGTGAAAGAGTAGAAAATTTAAAAAATTGGTTGTGAGTGATTTCAGGAGAAGTTTTAGGACTTTGAAGACTTTTAAATTATTAAAGTTTGATCGGAGAAAATCTGACTTTATTTTTTTTTAAAGTCATCACAGTTTTAAAAGCTCATTTGCCAATCACCCCCTGATTTGTTTTCCTGGCTTAACGACATGTACATGGTGGATTTTAGTATTTGCTTTCGTAGTTCGACCCAAAGTTTTCTAAATTTTTTTTAACAAAAAAACGTAATTACAATGAATGCTATTTGTCTGAAAAATTTCTGAACCTTACACCTAACGAAACTCTTCTGAACATTGAAACATATTATGTAGATACAAGTTTATGGTCGAGTTGCGAACCAAAACATTAGTAGATCATCATAGTCATGATCACCTATTGGTCGAATCGAGAGGAGCTTGTTCCGAATAGCACAATCCACTTGTCTTGCCATCTCCAAAGCAGGCGTTGAGAGCAAGCCCTGGCGGGAAGCACACTAAAAATAATTTGAGCCGTTTCAGGTTAAAAAGAAACTTGCCACCCTCTTCTCAAGAAGATAGTAACCAAACCAACTAAATTAGAGAAGTTTCAACAAAGAAAGACCGATTTTTTATTTGAAATAATAATGGCCGGAAGCTAATGGTTTTTTAATTTGTATTCAGGGCCGACACTAGTTGAGAGACTACCATGTCGACGGTGATTACGCTCAGCCTATACATGATGTATCGTACATTGGAAGGCAAACTTTAGTAAGATTTGCTTCCGTCGTGACTCCTAGTGGGGTAAAAAAATGTTCCCAAAATATTCCACTCACATGAAAAAGTTTGCTGAAGAGTTCCTTTTGTCACAATCTCCTACACTTGACGATAGAAGGAGCATTGGAATAAAAAAGGTGATCGCGTCATTCCAAAGGCAGTTGACAAAATATACACGAGCATTGTGCTCCATTACTCCATTGAGTCATACGGACACCTGTAGATAATCGATCCTTGAAGGATAGCCAAGTGAGGAAAGCATATTTGAGAACCGCGTGCTTGAACCATACATGCTTAGTTGACGTAGTTGCTCCCATGTATGCTTAGTTGACGCAAAACAATTTTTACCCGTAACGATTAAATGGTCCATCATATTTTCAGCCAAAACAATTTCTATTTTGGGTAATTGATATCTTTAAAAAAGGATTTTGTCAAGAAAGCCAAATGAATAAAGCTTTTCTCTTATCTTATTATGTTCCTCCTCTATCGTCATATATACATCAAGATATTAACCCTAAACTTAGTGTTCAAGATAAACTAAAAGACTATATTACCCATGTACAATATAAATGTGATATTAACATATAATATGCCTCAATACCCCCCCCCCCTCAAGTTGGAGAGTGGAGATCCGCCACACCCAACTTGGCAACAAACTTATCGAATTCCACCTTGCCCAACGCCGTGGTAAATATATCTGCTAGTTGATCTTTTGTCGAAACATGCCGAGTCATAACAATCCCACTGAGCAACGCATCACGAATAAAATGACAATCCTTCTCAATATGTTTCGTCCTTTCATGGAATACCGGGTTAGCCGCAATATGTAACGCCGCTTTACTATCACAAAACAAAGGAACCGGTGTTGAATGACTCACACCCATATCTTCAAGCAGCGCTTTAAGCCAGATAACCTCCTTAAAGAGCCAATGACATAGCCCGATATTCCGCTTCTGCAGATGACAATGAAACCACCTGTTGTTTCTTCGTCTTCCAGGATATCGGCGAACCACCTAGTTGAATGAACCAACCTGTAGTAGAACGTCGAGTAATCAGACATCCTGCCCAATCAGAGTCCGTCCATGCAACCAACTTCAACTCCATCCGAGCATGAAGAAGAATCCCTTGACCCGGACTCCCCTTCAAATAACGCACCACTCAAATCGCAGCATCCCAATGAGCCTGTTTAGGTTTCTGCATAAACTGAGACAAGATATGAACCGAGTACGAAAGATCCGGTCGCATAACTGCCAAGTATATCAAACGACCAATTAGTTGCCTATAGCCAGCCGCATCACCAAAATCCGCACCATCATCCAAAGCCAATTGCCGATTCTGTTCTAATGGAAACGACACCGGTTTCGCAGCCAACAGTCCTGCTTCCGAAATAATATCAAGAGTATACTTCCTTTGACAAATATAGATACCAGTAGGACTGCGTGCAACCTCAATTCCCAGAAAATATTTCAGTAGACCCAAATCTTTCATGTGGAAACAACTACTCAAATATGCCTTAAACGTATTGATAACTGCCAGAGTATTACCTGAAATAATCAGATCATCCACATACACCAGCACATGTAATCTATCATTTCCCTTCTCAAGAGAGAAAAACGAATAATCGGAAACAGACTTATGAAAACCGTAGTCTTTCATAGCACTAGTCAGCTTCGCAAACCAACAACGCGGTGCCTGGCGAAGACCATAGATAGACTTGTGTAAACGACACACAAGAGAAGAGTCTGTAGTCTGAAATCCTTGTGGCAAATGCATAAACACTTCTTCCTCCAAGTCACCATGAAGAAATACATTATGTACATCCATCTGATGTACTTCCCAATCACGAGAAGCAGAAACCTCAAGAAAAGAATGTATTGTAGCCATCTTAGCCACTAGAGCAAACGTCTCATCAAAATCAGTTCCCTCGATCTGTTTATTCCCACATGCTACGAGCCTGGCTTTATATCGTTCTAAGCTTCCATCTGATCGCAATTTCACCGTAAACACCTACTTACACGCAATAGCTCTTTTTCCTTTCGGAAGTGCTTCGACAGTCCATGTTCAATTTGCTTCCATAGCTTCGATCTCTCTGTCAACAGCGTCCCTCCAGACTTTCTCTAAAACTGCCTCTCTATAGCTCTGTGGAATAACATACGCAGAGAGAGCTGCGAGATAGGCTCTATGACCTTCAGAAAATTTCTCACAATCAACATAGTAGGAGATAGAATAAGGAGTTGTAGAAGTTTCTAAAGGAGCTACTATAGTCTGTAGGACATAATCGTTGAGCTTATTGGGTAATCGCTTCTCACGCTGACCATGACCAAGTCGTATCTCCGTCATTGCCGCAGGTTCCGAAATTACCAACTCAGACCCGCCGGTCAAATCTGTCGAAGGCTCTTCTAGCTCCTGTATCTTCGGCGAGCTTGTGGCATTAGGAGTCAGATATCGATGCTCCGTTTCCTCAGCAAACACTAGAACTTCCAGTTCATCTTCAGCGTCGCGAGCTCCATCTGATGAAGAAGATACAGAAGACGGCGCCGTTTCATTAATTGCTATTGGTGGGCCGAAAATTACAGGCCCAATCTCTTCTTGCTCACTCAAGTTATGCCCATTAGCTTCTAAACTCAACCCATTATCGCCAAAATTTTTGACACCAGTGTTTGTCTTCATTCGTGGTTGAGTAGAAGGCAGAATAGTGTTCTGTAAACCCTCTGTCTCAGTGCTATCGCCATTTCCAGTGATCGGTGCAAAGTGAAACTCTGATTCATTGAAAACTACATCACGTGAAGTAAACATTTTCCCACTGTCCGGATTGAAAACTCGCCATCCTTTTTGACCATTAGGATATCCAATAAAAATCCCTTTAGTACTCCTTGATGCAAACTTATCTCCCTTATGATTTTGATTGTGTGCATAGCACACACACCCAAGTACTCTCAGATGTGTAAGCGGCGGTGGACGTCCGTACAAAAACTGAAATGGAGTCTTACCATCAAGTAGCGGTGTTGGAGTCTTATTAATAAGATAAGCTGCAGTTAACACACATTCTCCCCCAAAACTTCATTGGAAGAGACGCTTGAAACCTTAAAGAACGCGCGACATTCAGAATATGTCTATGTTTTCGTTCTATTCTACCATTCTGTTGTGACATTCCCACACACGAAGTCTCATGCCTAATGCCTTTGTCACGGAAAAATTTAGACAAACACATAAACTCTGTCCGATTATCGCTTCGTATTGTTTTCACCAAAACATCAAATTGCCTTTCAACATGAGCTATGAAGTCATTTAACGTATGTGAGACTTCTTGCTTAGTCGGTAACAGATACAACCAGACACTTCTCGAAAAATCATCGACCAACGTGAGAAAGTAGCTAGCTCTAGAATGTGACTTAGTTCTATAGGGTCCCCACAAATCACAATGAACCATCTCAAATAACTGTGTAGTTTTATTAGAACTTGTAGGAAAGAAACAACGAGTTTGTTTCGCTTTAATACAAATCTCACAAACTTTATTCTGCAAACTCTTACTACTGCTAGATAAATCCGGAATAAATAAAAGATCTAAAACTCTATGAGAAGGATGTCCAAGCCTGTGATGCCATACTTCCGCAGATACTTTGTCTGTATTCTGTATCGCTCCAGCAAACTCCATCCCCCTCAGAAAATAAAGTCCATCTTCTTGTTCGGCCACTCCAATCAGTATCTTGGTAATGCGATCCTGGATCACGCAAAACTTATCAGTAATTTGCATAACACACTTTTTCTCTCTAGTCAATTGTGAAACCGAGATCAAATGGCATTTTAATCCTTCCACAAACAGAACATCCTTAATCTTAAGCAGTGAACTCAATGTAACACTGCCTTGTTTAGTAGCCAAAGATAGCCTACCATCAGGGAGTTTCACATTAATCGACAATACATCTCTAACATCCGATAAACATTCAATTGAGCCCGTCATATGATTAGTGGATCTTGAGTCAACAATCCAAGAAGGTAAAAAATACATACCTGAGGACGACGCAGAAGACATCTTACGCTCGTTTAACAGAGATACCAAAGAGTTCCATTGTTCATCCGTGAGACCAGTCACTCCGACACGATCTCCCGCATTCACCATGTTCACCAATTGTTGAGGTTTTGGACCGATCTGAGTCTATACCGCATTAACACGAGCTGTATCGACCTGAGATGATGATGAAACCTGAGCTCCACGTCCACGACCCATCTTACCGTGACCCTTTCCCTTATCAGACCACCACTCTGGATATCCCAGAGTACGAAAGCAGGTGCTAGCAACGTGTCCGATTTTCCCACAGGTTGAGCACTTCAGCTTCATTCTCTCCTCCTTTGAGAGAAACATTGGATTCGAATTCCCAGAGTATATAGGTGGTGCTCTTACGGCATGAGCAATGGTTTCAAACTTTTCTTCAGTGAATCGTATATTGTGTTTTGAATCTTCATCATGTTGTATCACACTATACGCTTCATCCAAAGAAGGAAGTGGGTCACGAGACAGTAGATTAGACTTTGCCGATCCGTGTAATGCTTCATCTATTCCTGAAAAAAACTCATGGAGTTTATCTTCCTGTCTCTCACGTTCAATCTCAGCTCCAATGGCATAGCCACAGCTTTTTGTCTGTCGAAACTCAGCTAGAGCTGTCCATAACTTCATCATCTTCCCATAATATTCTTCTACCGTAAGACCTTGTTATCTACACATACCAATCTCAGTTTTAATCTTCTGAACTCTCTGGCCATTTTTGATTGAATATCTCCTCTTAATGTGCTCCCACAGATCACTTGCTATCTCGAAATTGGACAGAGTAGATCTAAGATTCTCGGTGATAATCAACTTGATCCATGAGATTACCAAGGCATTATTAGTCCACCAATCCTCTAAATCCTCTGAATCTTCACTTGGTTTTGCTAAAGATCCATCCACAAAACCAAACTTCTTCATTGCCCTTAATGCCAATCTCAAGTTCACAGTCCACTCATTGTAATTCGTACCTTTGAGAAGTGGTTGTGAGATTACCGAGCCAGGATTATCACTTGATGATAGATCGTATGGTGATATTGTCCTTCTCTAGACTTCAATTCGTTTTACTGCATACCCTGTCTTCTTACCTTGAGAAGACATTGTCGAGGTCTCTGTTTCTTCTCCTAACACCATCTTTTCTTCTTAAAAACTTGAAATACGAAGAAGAAAACTCACTTTACCAAAGCCACAATCAATCACAGGATTAAGAATTCCTGCTCTGATACCATGTTAAGTTTCATGGACTTCCAACTCAAAACCAATTGGCAATGAGTGGATTGGCCCATGTTACTTATATATTACATAGGTCCCCATCATATTTCCGATGTGGGATATATCTTCACACGCCCCCTCAAGATAATGGTCCGTATAACCATTAATCTCGACAATATCCCAATATAGAATTAAATTCGGGTTAGATCAGCTGGACTAATTCCATGTCGGACCGATTTTGGTTCAGAACGATCGGGCCTCTTTCGATGGGCCGGATCGATTTTTGTTCGGTGGGGGCAGCGTGTGTTTAGGATCTAGACTCTGATACCATGTCAAGAAAGCCAAATGAATAAAGCTTTTCTATTATCTTATTACGTTCCTCCTCCATCGTCATATATACATCAAGATATTAACCCTAATTAAACTTAGTGTTCAAGATAAACTAAAAGACTATATTACTCATGTACAATATAAATGTGATATTAACATATGCCTCAATAAGTTTTAATCTTGATGAGTGTCACAAATCTCACGCCAGAATATGTATTATTCATCATGTAAACTACAAATTCTTGTTCTCTTTGCAGTTCATGAACCTCACTGCTTTATTATGAAACAAAAGTATATACAAATGCGATTACAAGTAGTTTCAATTTCCAAACCCATATAATTCTTCTCTTCGAAAAAGAAACATGTTGCACAATATCAGTTCTGGAGTTCTATCCTTACATACAACTAGATCTGGTTGGACACATACCAAAAACTTATACTTTAAATTTGAAACACACAACTGAGAAAAAAAAAGGGTTCATAAACAGAAAATGAGAGAAGGATTTCACCTCTAGAGGCCGTCAATTGGTCAAAGTTCATAACTATTTGGGTTGTCCGTGTGGATAATTATGATTTTTTTTTGCTATGAATTGGTCCATTGACGGATGCACCCAAAAGTAACCATGTCAAAAATAATTGTCAACAAAGATGTAACAAATTAAACAATACAAATGCTAATTAATATATACTAGACTTTTGATCCGCGCAATCGCGCGGGTTTTTTTAAATAATTTTATATATTATTAATCATTTTTAGATTTTTCGAGTATCGGGTTTATAATTTTTGGTTATTTCGAGTTTTGGATTCAGGTTTAGATTCAAAACTTTTAGAATTTTCAGTTATATCGAATTCTGGGTTCGGTTTAGATTTGAGATTTTCGAACTTTCAGATTTTGTCGGATACTCGTATGGGTTCAGTTCGGATAATATTTAATTTTCGAAATACCGTGAAACAAAACCCGTTAGAGTATTTAAAAAAACATCTGATGACTAACTTAAATTTTTATAATTTATATAAATTATTTATAATTTTTTATACATTTTTCTAAATTTTATCATTTTATAAGTTTTTTTGAATTTTTGTAACAAATTTTATTTAGAAAATAATAATATTGTAATATAATTATTTTAAAAGTTATGAATTTATTTTAAATTTGAAAACAAACTATATTTAAATTTGCTGAAAATTGATGATTTTAAATTGTGTTGGTTTACAATTTTGATAGCGTTTAATTGAAAAGAATATTAGAATATTCTAATATGTTTGTTGGAATATGTAAATGAGTAATTAGAGTCATTTTAATTTATTAGACACATTTAATAAAAATTTTAAAATATGTTTATTTTAAAAAAATCACACATCTATGTTTTCCCTTTTAATAAGATAGATATATATATATATACACACACACACATATATATATATATATACATATCAATTCACATATATTATTAAACATTAAAATTACATTTATTTCATATTAATTTACCAAATTGGTTTTGCATTTTTTTCAAAAACATGATTATGCATTTTCCCCCCTAAAAAGGATTTTGCATTTTTCCGTTAAAAAGCCGAGTTTCACGTTTTTTCCGCCAAAAATTAATTATGTGTTTTCCCGCCAAAAAAATAATTTCACGTTTTCGGTAAAAAACAGGATTCCGTGTTTTCTGCTGAAAATGCAGGTATACATTTTTCCGCCTAAAATCGAATTCCAACTTTTTCTACTTTTCTACCAAAAAGAACTTATGCTACAAAAGTGATTTCGTGTTTAAAATAATAAAAAATAATTCTATATTTTTTGCAAAAACGCGATTCTACAATTTGCGCCAAAAGTAGGATTTAACATCTTTCAACAAAAATATGATTCCGTGTTTTTCAGGAAAAACCAGCGATCAACAACAAAGTTAACAATAGTGGAGAGAAATCTTTTATTATTGATAAAAAGGATCAAAGAAAAAGAAAAACTCATTTTTTTCTTAAACAATATCATAGAGACCCTAACAATTTTAGTATATGGGCATGTCCATTAACCATACGATACAACCCGTTTTGACTGCTGATCATATTGGACATAACCATTTAGACCACTTTTTATTTGGTCCAAACAATGAACATGCCCATAATGGTGTGGATTGGACTAAGTTCATGGTTGCATGTTCAATTTTCATCTTACTTATCGTAACTACATTTTTCTGTAAAAGCATGAAAAAGATTATCCCACATGCATGCATCAACAATTTTAGTGTTGAAGTTAAAGAAATTGACCAACTGAATAAATATAGACAAGAACTTCAACAATAACAAAAAGCATAATAGAAGATAGATCATAAGATGGTATAACTAAACTAAGTTTTGTACTAGTCTCTAGATACCCCTTATAGACTTCAATCGTTTTCATGGCTTGCGCACAGGGCCGATCCTGTCAATTTTATGGCCAAGCTAAGTCATATAAGTCAAAAAGGGTCTAGATACCTTGGTAAAGAGACGTCTTCTCAGAGGGCACAAGTTACAAAACTTGACTTTTGTGAGGACTGTCTTTTTGGCAAAACACATATGGTGAAATTCAATACATGAAGACATACCTCTCAATATCCTTTAGACTACGTACATACGAATTTGTGGGTCTCTACTTATATTTCAAAATCTTTAGGTAAATGTCAATATTATTTAAGCATAGTTGATGATTTTGGCAGAAAAGTTTGGATACATTTTTCGAAAAACAATTATCAAGGTAAAGGGAAGCACAAAATAGTTGCAAATACTCCACAATAAAATAAAGTTGCAGAACACGTGAATTATACAAATGCATATAATCTACAACAAAATAATTGCAGAACGCATGAATTATACAATCATAGATAAAGTATGAAGTATGTTGAGTGAGACTAGCTTACCAAAGTCCTTTTGAGCTGAAGTTGCATCAACAACTGTTTATCTAATCGACAAGTCACCACCAACAATAATTGAATGTAAGATACATGATGAGCCCTATATGGATTTGAACCTGACTATACTAACTTGAAAATGTTTGATTGTATAGTCTATGTCCCTAGTGAGAATGGAACAAATTAAATCCCAAATCTAAGACAGAAAATTTTCTTCGTTATCCATTATGTATCAAAGCATAGAGAGTTTGACTGCTAAATGATGAAAACTATGTGATTAGTAGAAATATCGTGTTCAAGGAAAATATGTTGTTTAAGGATGTTAACCAATTACATGAAGGAGGAAAAGATATTGTGGAGGTAAATATAAAGCAGTGGGTGAGTATGTTGAAGCTACTGTGGAGCATAGTGACTCAGGATCTAATAGTGAGAATCAGACAAAAGAAGATGAACCAAGGACCTTATGTTTAGAAGGGTATGTGATGGCATGGACAAACCAAGAAGAGAAGTTGGACTACATGCAAGGTATTTGGAGAATCAGCAAGTGGTTGATGTTTTGATTACCACTGAAGAGGGGGAGTATATGGAGCCATCAGATTACCAAGAAGCAGTAGAAGATGCAAACTAGGAGCAACAAAATGAAGGGATCTTAGAAGAAATGTTGTCTTTATCCAAGACCATACTTGGGATTTGGTCAAGACACTACAAGAAAACACTCGAATTTGGGAAGAAAAATTGCAACGAAATTTTTTGGTCGCAAATTTGCGACGAAATTGCGACCAAATCGCTATGGAAAAAAACTTGGTCGCAAATCCGTCGCAAATTTGCGAATAAAGATAAGTCATAGCAATGTCGTCGCAAATATGCGACGAAATTGCTAGAAACAGTCTTCAGTCGCAAATTTGCGAGGGAATTGCTACGATATAGCGAATGACTGTTGTTTCGTCGCAATTTCGTCGCAAATTTTGCGAGGAAGTAGCGATTACAACGGAAAATTAGGTAGATATTGCGACGAACAGGTTTTAGTCGCATATTTGCGACGAATTTGCTATTGTGTAGCGACTTATTGTAGTTTCGTCGCAATTTCTTAGCAATTTTTGCGAGGAAATTACGATCAAACGGAAAAAATCGGTTGACATGATTTTCTGGTGTGAAAAAACTTTTGTTAGGGCCCTTGTGGTCGCAATTCAGTCGCAAAATTTTTCTATATATACAAC
>OVAN01007456.1:0-19647 GCA_900406275.1 Anastatica hierochuntica | reverse complement strand
GCTTTTACAAATTTAAAGCTTCGTTGCCTCTTGTTTCCTTTAAACAACCGCGCAACAGGTGTGATTATTGTAAAGAAACAAAAAAGATTAGAAGGATCTCCTTAGTTTGTGAAGGGTAATAGATATTTGGTAACTTTACTTGGTGAGCTGATCCCATGGTGCTATGTTTTGTGGTATGCGAACATGAACATTGTTAATATGGTGCATGCATTCTAAGTTGGTTTGCCCCTATGGGGGCATGTTGCTCGTCTACTTAGAATATGTGAGTTTTCCTTTGAGTGTAGTCTGGTTGCAAGAATGAGAAATTTCTTAATCCCCTTTTATCCTTTCATTTTATGACTTGGTGCAGAGTAGAAGGCAATCGTGAATTCAAAGGCGCTTTAATATTGCATTGTAAGATGAAGCGCAGTCTACAATCAAGAACTTTGTGGGCTTGTTATTTTTTCGTGATCATACATGGGTATGGTGGTTTCCCCTACTACTTGTTTCACTTCACTGATGAACTCTACAAGTGTCATGGCCTTTCTAGTAAGGGTCTAATCTTCTAGGAATATGTCTTTATAGATATCCATGACTACTATGTTTGTTGAGTTACTATTATCCTCTAGGATCCTTTGTACCAAAAAATTTGCTATGGTTAGAGTAATTACAAGCCCATCATGGTGGGGGACAAGCATCCTCTTATGCTCTTGAGGCAATAATTTTATACGATCCCCTTGCTTGGTCCTATGTTTCGGTTCCTTTTTTTACTAGTTGACTCCGGCCCACATTCTTAGCGGTTGATGCAGTTATTTGCCTATGATATTTTACTTAGAATTTATTCACAATCCTTCATTTGGCCATCACATGTGTTATCCTATTTAGCTCAGAGCCTTCTGAGATCACATGGATCATAGGATCATGCTGGCTTGGCATAAATGGGTCATCTTATCTTTTGTTCTTTCCTCTTTCATGCAATCCAAACGATCCTAAGCTTTCTCTGACATGAATGCTCTTAGGAATCATTTCTTCAGCAGTTCTTTGATTTCAATTAGCAAGGAAATACAATCATCAATTAGGTGTCCGTGCTCTTGATGGAAAGCACACCATCAAGCTAAGTTCCTTTGAGAATCTAATGCCCTCATCTTTTGGTTCCATTTTACCTGGGTCTCCTCTGTTTTAACACCCCTACCAGCTCGATGCCTATGACAGGTTGAAGATATTTGGCCAGATGGTCATAACTAGCTTATCGCCTTCCTACCTACCTAAGGATCGATGGTTGCTTCTGAAGATGCCACTGTTTGATGATTCTTTTTCTGGTCAATTATAGGACTTGTCGTCTCAACTTCCCTTTTCGTTCCTGATCACCTTTGAACAAGCATTCCAGGTAGCAAAGTTTTCTTCCCACTTTATTTATGACATGCATAGCAAATCATGTCTGATGAGGTCACCGAACTATTTTCTAAATCTAAGCTCCACCAATTGGCCCTTGTAAACCTTAAGAATCCACGAACGATATAGGTCCATTTAAAAGAGGTTATAAGACAAAACAAGGAGATTTAAGTAACAAACTCAATTATTCAAAAATTTGACAAAAAAAACTTCATGGAAAAGTAGAATCATCTAAAAGCTATTCGGAGCATAATGTTATTGATTTTCAAAGTCGGATGAATTGGAAGTCAACCGACATGGACATATGTGCATTCAATACAAGATTCCATAAAAATAAGAAGAAACCAGACTATGAACCAATTTGTTTTGTAATCTTGATCCATGAGAATATCACAACGAGTTAGTTCAGATCAATATCTATTCAGAACTGAAAGTTAAAGTTTTTCTAAACCGTAGGGTTCTCTGCCTGCTTCATTTGGAGTCTTTCGCATTCAAAGCCCAACATTTCTTTTCCTTTTTGAATGAGATCGTGTTCAAGAATCTCCAAATAAATAAAATTGTTCCAAAGCATGTCATATATCTCCACAAGCTGTCTAGGTTCAAGGAACATAAAATTTTCCTCATTTGGACAAGAATCAAGCAATATATGAACTATCAACCAAGCATTTGATTGATTATTCATTTATGTTGATTTAAACATTTGTTTTGATTAATTTTTTTTTACTTTTATAGTTTTAAACTAATCTGGTCGAGTGTTGACAAAAAAAACTAATCTGGTTGAGCCTATACAAAATCAACTCATCTCATTGTAAAAAATCACTCATAAATAAAATAAAAACCAGAAAGTTTTTCTCTTAAAAAAGTTTTTTTTTTAACTTGTCCGTTAGAGCCATTTGGTGGATTCTCTTTCTCTCTTATTCGTTTGTTTTTTAATTTTAGTTGTGTGGATTCCCATCTAGATTAGAAGTGTTGAGTTTTTGTCCTTGTATGGATTCACATAGACTTTGATTTGTATTCTTATCAAAGATTCTTTCACATCCTTTTTCGGCTAACTTACACATTGATTATCGTGTGATTATAATTTTAGATGAGGGAATCAAGTTATTTTTCTTATTGAAGCGAGCGACATAGCTTCAAAGCATCTCATCGCGCTCCTTCATGATTTCGTAGAGGACACTCGTTGTTTTCTCTAAACTCTTGCTATTTGCACACAATTGCATGAAAAGGTTGGTGAGCCTGGCAAAGGAGTAGATTGATCAGTTTGCTAGGTTGATCAACCATTACAACACTAGTCCTATCAGGCTGGACTGCAACCCTTTGCACATCACTGCTTTTTGATACTCCTCTAGAATCTTCATGATTAACATACGTGCTTGTATTGAGATATATGATTGTCATGATCCCCATTTTCATCATACACCCTCACAGCGGAGAACGCAAACTTCTTAGATATCTCTATGAAGGTTATTTAATCAGAAAAGGGAGTTTCCGCATATGAATTATGCGAGTTTTTTTCTAATTGGTGAAGCTACCCTAAGGAGGCAATCAATCAATGTATGGATCTTCTCTAGCCGCTTGGTTAGAGATTCCTCGATATAAGTCGTATCTTACAACTTTTGTGCAATGTTTTACCTTGGCGCTTGCTCATAACACGATCACTACCCTGGTTTGAGACTGTTAGGCTTCATTTTGATTAACATTACTGACGGGTGGTAGGCGTACGGTAAATTGGTCAACCCTAGGTGTAGGGTCCTTATTACTGGCTGGTGTATGGAAAGGATCTTTCTCTGTGGGCGGCATGTCAAGATATTTAATATAGGCTATTGGGACTGGAACCTAGGGTTCTTTCCGTCGACGACTTCTATTGTCGTAATGAGGATTAAATTTAGTTCTCAAAGGGTTGAATTAATTATCTCCAGTTGGGTGATCTTCTTGACGTACTATGTCGTCTTTCGATAATAATCCTCTATGTGGGCTTCATTACTTCCAACTCCTGGGTTAGGGCTTGAGCACCATGATCGATTCTTTCTCCAATTTACTCCATATAATTGAATTCATGATGTCTCAGGATCGTACCATCATCGTTGGTGGTTATTCGTACTAGTTCTGATCCGCTCATTGTCACATAGTTTGTTGGAAAAGCACTCTTCCTTCTAACACCAAATGATTATAGTATATTTAGGGCATGATCATTGTGCTAATACGGAAAGCGAGGAACATAATGATTTATTTATTGATTATTGAAGAATAAGCAATGATTACAATACATAATGAGCAAGAATCCTGATACTTTTGTCTATCCCATGGGTTTGTCGAGTGTTTGTGTAGATATTTCATGATGTCGAGTCTATGTTTTTGGTTCTCTTATTTATAGTATAATGTCTAGTAGATCCATTGGTATCTTAGAGATATTTACGTAGAAAGGAAAATTTCCCTTATCTTAGTAGATTTTCTTTTAGTAAACTAGGTTGGCTTTGCTTTAGGAATATTTACTTTTATCAGGGATAACACTTCCTTTAGTCATGTAAGCACTGATATTTCCTTGACAGGAGGAGGGGTTTAGCATTGTACCTTCTTGGCTCTTTAGGCAGAGATTGGGAGCCGAGAACCAGAGGATTCATTTATCTCCAATAAACTCTATCCATGAATAACAAAAAAAACCAAAAAAAAAAATATTAGGGAAAAAAGAGGTGATCTTTTGTTAATTTTTGGTATTTTCTGGTTAATAAACCTAATTTCTCTTGATTGAATTCGAGTTCGTTAGTAAGATTTGTTATCCTACTAGTTTAATAACCTGGAAACTTTAATCCAGTAAAAATATAATATGAATATCTAGTAAACCTTATTCATTTGTTAGTAAAAATATTAAACACATTTACACTTATCTTCTAATTATATCTTGACTTAAAATAAAATTAGTTGGTTTGTCATGATTTCTTAGTATTTTTGACGAATGCTATTTTTGGAAATAAACTAGAGAAATCCCATGGATTTGGAGCAGCACGACAACTTTATGAAAAAAGGACTATTCCTAGTTCGGCTAAATAGGAAGAACTTTCGGGTTAAGATAAAAGGAAATTTACAAATGACGTGGGAAAATTTTTGACCCAAAATAACAGTTGCAAGTGCACGGTAACCGCAATAGTATTTAGGGATTGAATCCATGAGGAACAAGTTTTACACTACGAGTTTATGAGAACAAAATTAAGCTTAGACGGAAAGTACGATTTTCGTGTTTTAAGGTAATGTTAGGGACAAAAATTAGAACTGAAATAAAATTAAAATAAAATAAATTAACGAGTTTAAATCGATGGGAAAGTCATTGAGCATCAAAAAATTCTTAGGGATTCATGAATCAATTAAACAAAATGTATCGATAGGGAAATTGTAAAACCATTCTTAAACTCGAAACACAAAGAAAAATCCTCTCCGCTTTTGAGGCTCAGGAATTCTATACTAATACAAACCAATAAACTCAACTTTTGAATGTTAATGCAGAAGAAAAACACGCATTAGTTAGCGCACAAGTTTCGTTATGTTCACTAAGCTCATCTAAATTATATCTTGTGATTTAGCAAGTTTTTGGAAAGAAACTCTACCTAAGATTAGTACCTAGCCGACTATTCTAATTTCTGCATTGAAATCAATAATAGATGAAGAAGCCATAAGATAGTTATCGAATCGAACAAACTCTAATTAGCAATTCATGAATATTCCCCTGAAAACCCTTAAACCCAACAAAGAAAATACTTAATAATCACGACCAGAGACATCATCAAGTATATAAATGAAGAAAAACTTATGGTTAGAAGAAAATAAGAAACAAGCAAAGGTTTAGAAAACTTCTCCAAATGATGTAATAGAAGAGATTCTCTCCAAAGTACAAAGAAAATAAAAGTTGTGATCACAACGTTAGGAGGCGTGGCTGCTCTCTAAAAACCATCCTCTGTGTGTAAATCTATGGTAAAGAAAGATAAAAATAAGTATTTGTAGACTTATGTCAAGTGGTAAATTAGGTTAAGTTTGGTCGTTTTGTGGTTTACACGGTTTTGCCAAAAATATGCCACAAACCGATATGCTAGAGTCGATGAACAGAGTATTTTTCTCATGAGGGAGGCCAAAATGATCCAGCACCGCCCTAGAGCAATTAAGTGCATGATGCCAGTTGAAACACTCATATGCGTGCAACCGTCATCTTAAGGCCAAACAGACAAGTCCTTACTAAAATCATTATATATTATTATCCACTGATCTGAACAAGTTGTAACCACCTCCATTGGAAATATAACTCAATTCTATAGCTTCTTTCCAAATCGCATCAAAATCTATCAAGGATGATCTTTCTGAGACTCGAAAACAGTCAAGAAACTAGTTTTTCTATAATTAACTTCATATTGCTTCAAAATGCTTTGTTTGACCAGAAGCGACTATAAACACTATAAATACAAGAAATCACTCTTTATAGCCCAAAATTTCTTAAAACACTTAGAAATAAAAATAAAATTTGTGGGAAAAAGTTTAAATCGGTTGTTATCAACTCCCCTAAAGTTATCCTCTAGCTCGTCCTGGAGCTCAGAAAACAAAGAGCAGAAAAGAGGTATGAAAACTTGGAAACGTACCTAAACCTCAGAACCAACTTGTTGACTTTACCTTTACGAACCAAAAACAGCTGAGTTAACATCAAGAAATAACTTTGACGTACTTTATCATAAACTTGGTAACATCTCCGATCCAAGCCATAATCCACAAGAGTGATCCGTCATCATCGTTACTACTGACTAAAATCTACAACGTGCGATCTCATCCAAGAAAATTGATCTAAAAACATATAGACTCACACTTTATCAGGCTCCTAACAATTACAATCTTATTCTACATATTCTTTTCCTCTTCTTTATTTTTTCTTAGACATCGATTTTTTCCTACTTTTTTAGGTATCATTTTATATTTTTTCACGAATCTCTTTTGTTTTTATACATTTTTATTAACTATATTTGGATTTAAGCTCTGTGATACCATTAGGATGTTAATTCCTCGCATTCATTTCAATTCCTTACTTCAATGTTTTGCATAAGCAAGTAAATATTCTTTTTTATTATTTAAAGACAGAAAAAGAGGAACCATAGTTATTGTCAGGCAATAAAGAGGAGTCTAATCAATATCATACCAATCCCCAAAATAAGAGAATTAAGTTCATTAATTGATGAGAAGCTTAGAAGTACAATGTTACATATACTACTTTGAGTTTTCTGAAAATTCATGCTTGGAATTAACCACCTGAAAGTCTTTTTAAGTAGACTATCTTTTGAGCCAATTCCTATCTAAGTAGAGCTTAAATTAATTTTCAAATCTTGTTTGTGGGTTTTGCCATATTTGACCATGGAAAATACCAACACTTGAGATATGTTTTAAACTTATTTTACCACACTTCTTGGCTAAAGTGGACACTCTTACTTTTAGAGTAGTAACCTTGCCCCTGAAAACCCATGAACCTTTCTTTCAAACCTCCTAATAAATTCGAATGTGAGGCCTCTTTTGGAAAGCGTACGAACATGCAAAAAACCCTAGTGAATTGAAATTGAACGAAAATAGGATACTTCGTTAGAGTTAACCTCATTTTAAGGTTAACTAGAATATAAGGAGGGGAAAATCTTTAGTTGCTTTGGATTGAATAAATATTGGGAATGGATAAGTGTTAAACTTTGGCAAGTAGATGTTCCTTAAGTGTATATGATCCTAGTTTGAGTGTGAATAAAAGAAAGTAAAGACAAGGAAAAACCGAAAAAGAGAAAGAAAAGAGGTGAATGAAAAAGACACTTGAGATTAGAAGAAAGCATTAGTTCTAACCATAGAAATTAAAAAAAAAAGTCTAGAGAGTTCACACTTTTTTAAAAAAGGAACAAAAAGAATCAAAGAAATGATTAGAATATTGGCTATAAGAATCAAAAGTTCATGGTTTCGAGTACTATGAAAAGAAAGAGTATGTTCAAGGAATAAAAAGTTAATGGTTTTTAGTACTAAGAAGGGAAAATTTCTAAGTTGTGTTTAGATTTTCAGGAAGTATTGGGTGGAAAAATTAGAAGAGTTAAGTTTTGTAAGCATAAATTGTTCGGCTACAACCTTGCTTTTGTCTATTGTTTTGTACTACTTGTTGAGAGAAATCACCTAAAATTGAGTGAAACCATTCTTTCAAACACTTTTTCGCACAAAAACCCTTTCAAAAACACCACTAGATGAGATACGTTGCCCGTAAGTAAAGAACTCACACCTTAGCTTAATTGAATGTAAAAGGGAATTGACGAAAGAATAGTTTTGAATGCTTAGAGAGACTCTAAGAATAGGTTTTGTGAATATCATGGCGAAGGACATAAATTCTTGCACCATCATACTTCTCTTTATGACATTGAGCAAAAGGAATTTCTTTCTATTGTGATTTTGGATGCCGAGACGCAGTACACTCACCTGGAGAAGTTAGCCTTAGCCTTAGTTATAGCTGCCCGAAAACTAAGGCCGAAACTCCAAGCGCATACAATCGTGCTAGTAACCTCAACTCCTATCAAAGTCGTCATGCACAAGTCCGAAGTGTCAGGTAGGTTAGCCAAATGGGCCATAGAGCTGGGGGAGTATGACGTAGTTTCCAGGCCAGCCACCCCTATAAAAACCCCCCACACATTAGCAGATTTTGTAGCAGCGAAGGAGGTACAAATTCTCCAGACCACAAGATCAGATAGAGAATGGATATGGATGGCTCTAGCAACGCTAGGGAAACAGGCCTTGGAATCGTATTGACCTCACCCCATGGCGAGAAAGCATCCCGAGCAGTCCGATGCGAATTCAAAGCTACAAACAACGAAGCCGAATTCGAGACCCTTATAGTTGGGCTCACATTAGCAAAGGAGTTGGGAGCTCAAAAGATCGCAGTCCATAACAACTCGCAATTGATCGTCAACCAGTTCCAAGGCGATTATCAAGCCAGGGATGCGACCATGGCCAAATATCACGATGGCAAAGGAACTCATAGCAGATTTCGAAGAGTGCAGACTGCGCCAAATTCCACGAGAAGAGAACAGCCAGGCTGACGCATTGGTCAACCTTAGATCTGCATTGCAAGCTACCGAAAGTCTTGATATCCCCTTGTTAATGCAACAATGGCCTGCCATCGCTAAAGAAGTGCTCGCCACAGAAATAGAAGCAGATGATGTCATGACCCAAGGGTCAGCTGAGCTAACATACGAGTGGAGAACGCCGATAATAGGATATCTCAAGAATGGGACACTACCGGAACTCTAAGCCGATTGCATCAAAATCAGACGACAAGTTACGAGATATTGCCTAGTCGGTGAAAACCTCTATCGATGATCCTTCGGGGGACCATTATTAAGATACCTTGGATGGCCCGAAGAAAGGCTCGCTCTAGAGGAACTCCACGAAAGCACTTGTGGATCACACTCAGGGGACATGAGCCTTGTCCTAAGAACACAGAGAGCAGGATACTATTGGCCAACGCTAGCTAACGATGCGAAACTTTACGCACGTAATTGCAAGCACTGCCAGATACATGCCCAAGTGTCCAAGCTTCCCCCCGAGAATCTGAAGCCAATAGGAGCATCATGGCCTTTCAAAAAATGGGGCATGGACATAGTTGAAATTGCGCCTTCACAGATAGTTTTTCTACTCGTGATGACGGATTACTTCACCAAGTGGGTGGAAGCAGAAGCGTTGAGTCAAATCACAGAAGTCCAAATATGGAATTTTCTTTAGAAGAGAATCATATGCAGGTTTGGAGTGCCCCACGAGATTGTCACAGCCAACGGGCCCCAATTTACTAGCATTGCTTTCAAAGAATTCTGTGAGACGTGGGAGATTAAACTCAGCTTTCACACCCCATCATCCACCATCAAATGCCCAGGCAGAATTAACTATTAAAACCATCGTCAACATGCTGAAGAAAAAGCTAAATGCAAAAAAGGATTATGGGTCGATGAACTCCCTGGTGTGCTATGGGCATACCAAACGACCACCAAGTCTGCCACCGACGAAACACCCTACTCCATGGTCTATGGCACAGAGGCAATCATTCCAGCAGAGATAAGCGTGAAAACAACCATAACTCTCTGCCACAACGAGGAAGCTAACGAAGATTTGATTGGTTTAGACATAGACTCAACCGAGGAAGAAAAGGATGTTGCGATGGTATGTAATTGGTGTTACCAAGAAGTAGCCAAGAGCTACAATAGAAAGGTTAGAACGCGAACTTTACAGAAAGGAGACTAGGTCCTTAGAAGAGTGTTTGATAACACCAAGGACAAAACCGCCGGAAAGCTAGCCCCAACCTGAGAAGGACCTTACAAAATAATAGAGGTATGAAATGCCGGAGCTTACAAATTGTAAGACATACATGGGAGAGAGAAACCAAACAACTGGAACGCCTTCCACCTCAAAAAATATCACTTCTAGGTAAGAAAGCCTTGGCGTAAGCCTTGACACTTTTTCAGCCATGAGATGGCCATTGTGTTTCTTAGAATTCGATTATGTAATAAAAGCTCCCACTATTCTTTGATAAAAGAAATTGCGGATCTTGAAATATATTTTTCAAAGAAAAGAAAAACGATTTCCTTTAGAGGAAAAAAAGATATACACTATATTTGGAAAACTCCAAATGAATCGACTAAGGCCTTGCAGTTGGAACGCCTTCCACCTCAAAAAATATCACTTCTAGGTAAGAAAGTCTTGGCATAAGCCTTGACACTTTTTCAGCCATGAGATGGCCATTGTGTTTCTTAGAATTCGATTATGTAATAAAAGATCCCACTATTCTTTGATAAAAGAAATTGCGGGTCTTGAAATATATTTTTGAAAGAAAAGAAAAACGATTTCCTTTAGAGGAAAAAAAGATTTACACTATCTTTGGAAAACTCCAAATGAATCGACTAAGGCCTTGTGCCCACTAAGGCCTTGTGCCCACTAAGGTTTTTTGTCAACTAAGGTCTTGTGCGTAAAAAACATGGTTGAAAAGCCATGGCGAAATGCGGACATGCTCCTAATTGTGGTAGATGCAATGCATCAAAACTATGAGTTTGAAAAACTAATGGAACATGTGAACCCCTGTCCATCCTAGTACGCGATTCATAGAAAACTTAAAACCGGCCTGTCATAACAAAGCTAGCAAAAACTCTGACATAAAGTGTCAATAAGGCTTCGCGCCCAGGGACTAAATGTCCAAATAGGCAGGTGTGCCCTAAGGCCTTGCACCCACCGAGTAAACCACTCACCAAAGGCTAGTACCGCTGATGATGGACTCTAGCCCAGGGACCATGAGTCCAAAAAAGGCCTTGTGCCCGGAGACCTTGTGCCCAGAGGTCTTATGCCTAGAGGCCTTGTGCCCATTGAGCTCATGATAGCTCATTTTTTAACTAACACTTATGATTTTCTAGATGTCTTTTTTGCAGAAAAACAAACTAAAAAGGAAGTTTGCGCACTTAAAAGGCAGAGAAAGACAAGTCATATTCACAAAAAGAAAATAGAGTTATAAGCCATACGACCATAGCTTCAAAACAAGCGAAACGGAAAGGCAATAACAAAAAGTCCTTCACACTCCACGCTCAACCTTCAACTTAGGGGTTTCTCCAGAGGGTCCAGCTCCAATTGTCTTTTTACAGACCAGGGATAGCAGGGTCACTATGTAGTAAGGAGGAACCACTCCAACTTCCTTTGCCTGTCGAGAAGTCTCCCGTTGGTAGGAAACCTCAATCTTCTCCATGTCCCACCTCACATGGTGACCTTGGAGAAGGTCCCTGGCCATCTCCAAATGAGCGATGGTGTCAACACTCCCATAAGAAGAATACACTTGCCGCTCTAGATACGAGACTTGCTGGAGGAGCGCAATAATCTAATTCTGCTTCGCATCCACGAGCTTTTCCGCGTACTGAGCCCTTAGTGTAGTGTCCTCAAGCTTTCTAAGGGCCTTTGCAGCCTTCCTCTGCTCCTCAACCAACTCTCTCTCCAAGGCTCTCAGTTTGGGATTCGACTCAGAAACCTGAGGTGAACCTTTAGCGTTTTCCTCCTTGTGAACAAAGATGGCCACCGCAAACTGAAGAAAGACAGTTATAAAGATAGTTCCAGACTACTAAGGCCACAATAAGGCCAGGAGGAAGACAAATCTGCATAAGATCAGAATAAGGGTCCTGGGAAGAACGGCATCGCCTCTCTATCATGCATGAGAGGTTGTATAAGCACAACTTCTCTCGGAGCACATCTCCATCCGACAAGCCAACCTTTGGGTCAACCCTAGGTCTTTTAGGAGTCGGGAGTAGAAGAGTCTCGGACCATCCCGGAACACCGGGGCTAGAAGATTGAGGATTAATCACATCAAGTGACGCGAGTCTCTGAAGCCTGGCCCTAGCCGCAAGGGCTTTGGCTAGAGTAGAAGATGGAGGAGCCCAGACGTTGTTGTTTTTTCCATAACTACCGTTCAATAAAACCACGATGTCACTAAATAAGCGATTGATAACTCTACACTAAACAAAATAGTAAACGGAAGACGAAAACTTACCGGAATTAGAAAATTGCCGGAAGCGTGAAGGAGCGATGAAGAAGAGAGAGACGTGATGTGAAAAGAGCGACGGTAGAGGATGGACAAGACTCTTCGCTTTTTCGTCTTTTTAACCCTAGCGGTAATGGGCCTAAAACAAAAATAGAAGCCTAGATTACGCCATAAATTTCAAGCTCAAGAGTTCATCTAAAAGATGCAGCCCGCTAAGCGCTAATGAGACTCATCAAGGATGCAGCCATAGCAGCGAGAACTGGCAATACCAACAAGAGACATGGCTGAAGCTACACTTTATTTCTTTATTTTTACAAAGTCAATCCCAAACTAAGATATGAACTGAAATCTCTTAAGAAAGGATCTACTCTTGAAATTTCACACGTGGAAAATGAAGAGTGGGGGGGCAACTATTGTGGGTAATTTTATTCTCTTAGAGTCCAGCCATAGCTAGACCAAGGAGACGTAAACAAACTCCCTAGTTGTACGTGTAAACCAAGGCCATAGGCAACAACACACCGCCAAGCCGAGGTCATAGCTGAGGTAGGGCGTATATTCCCCTTAGCCGATCTAAACCTTAATAGACAAGGACAAATACTTTAATGAATTTAGGGAAATATTCCTTATTGTATAAGATAGACTCGAATATAGAAGTTATCCATAAAGAAATATGAAAATACTCTTATTTGATAACTATAAATACAAAGGGAAGTACCCTAGTTCAAAGATCTGAAAAACTTTGACAAAACACACATTATTGTAATCGATCTCTCATATCAATCAATAAAGAAGAATCATTTTACAACTCTTTGCTCATCTCTCTCAAACCTCTAGACTCTTGTTCTTGTTCTTCTCCATCGAAGAATCTCTAAAAAAACCACAAATAGTTTTCCTTTAAATAGTATTTATAAACGATTTATTAATATTTATAAGGCCTTATAGACAGTTATAGGGGTCTTTACAACTGTTTGGAACTCTTTATAGCATCACAATTGATTATAAATTGTCTGACAGATGGGTTAAATAATCTTAGAAAAGACTTATAAACCATTTAAAAATATTGATGAAATTTTATAAGTGTTGAGGGTAATTTTGTTCCCTTAGAGCCTATCCTTAACTTGATAGGGGGCACATAAATAACCTCCTTAGTTAGACGGGTTAACCAAGGCCTTAGCCAAGGACACGTAGCCAAGCCAAGCTCACGAGCAAAGGCTGAACAAATATTCCCTATTAATGATTTAAATCATAGAGATAAAGACTATTAACTAATCGAATTATGGGAATATTCCTTATTGTAAAGATAGACTCGAAACTAGAAGTTATCTATAAGAAATATGGAAATAATCTTATTCTAAGACTATAAATATAAAGGTAAGATCCCTAATTCAAGGATTCAGAGTTCATTACTTAGAATGTACTAATTGTAACCGATCTCTTTGACATATCAATAAGAATCGCTTTACATTTGTGTTCATGTTCTTTCTCCTTAAAAGAATAACTAAAAAAACTCTAAAAAATTTGGCGCTTTAAGGAGGGGAGAGATCTCAACAAAAACTAAAAAAATATGAGTGAATTGAACAGTTCTTCCGAACCAGAGAAGAACACTAGTCATGAATCCATGACCAGGGATGCATAAAAGAATCCGTCTAAGGACGCTGCACCAAAAACCACGAAAGATGCAATTCTTGCGACAAAGATTCAAGAATACGAGGGATAGCGGAAAAGCTGAGAGAAAACGAAGCTCGAGTGAAGGATCTAGAAGAAGAGAATGCAACTCTCAAAACCCTACCGGAGGAAAGAGATGCTCATGTATCATACACTAATGAGGACACGGAGATACGCGTCAGATTCTAGAAGAGAAATCAATCGATGAGTTGTTAGACGAGACACCGATAAAAGTTGCTAAGGAGGCATGGGCGCATCAGACTCAAAAATTAGGGCTTACTCGTGCCCCTGGCTCTTACAATCAAAATGACCCTAGCAAACCTCCTGGAAGAAATGCTAACAAGGTCGTTTGTCTAGAAGACTTGCTAACGGAAATGTTAAAAGCCATGGAGGACATGATTATGCGTCTGCCTGGGTAGCTCCTACGATAATCTAAATCACCCCCATTACTACGCGGACATGTCTTTTATAAACGTCATAGCCCTTCATGAAATTCCAAGGAGGTTCACCTGGCTGTCCTACCACTCTACGGTGGAACCTCAGACCCCGACACACATATCTCTCAATATTGCCAATGCATGCTCACTACGTCTATCAGTCATGAACACATAGAAGTGTGCTCGTGCAAAGGGTTTGTAGCAAGCCTTACAGGGTCAGCATTGATATGGTACTCCAACCTAGCCAATGGCTCCATCGAATCCTTTGCAATGCTAACAGATCATTTTCTTGAGAAATTCGCTAGCAGTCGCACCCTAAGGTGCACCTCCGATGACCTTTGCCGAATTAAGCAACGTGAAGGCGAAAGCCTTAAAGAGTACGTCCAACGCTTCAGCAAGGAGAATGTGTCAGTCTTAAACTGCATCGTTTCCAGGGCTACCTCAGCCTTCAGGCAAGGGCTATTGAATGATGGTGAATTAAAAAAGAGTTCACTAAGTACCCATGTCACACCATGGAGGACGTCCTCTCCAAGGCTTGTGCTCAAATCAAGTGTGAAGAAGATCCCGCCTACAGATGCCAAGTAAACCAGAAGATTATCTTAAAAGCTCCTAAGGAGGAAAAGGCCTCAAAGAGAGTTGATCCTAAGGCCATGCAGGGGTATAAGGGAGTGCTAAGAATTCTCGGAAACTAGGGGCAAAGTCCATGTCTGTGGTCAACGAGGGCAAGCACATCGCATTGTCTAAACAGGCCAAGGATGTCCTAACAATTGAAATTGGCGGACATCGTTGGAGAGATAAGGCGTTTCACTAGCACTATAATGTGGCCACCAAGGCCGCGATCGTAAAATCAATTACGGGAATCACGATTTCGAATGGTGTGACTTCCATCGCGACCATGGCCAGGTAATTTCGAATGGTGTGACTTCCATCGTGACTATGGCCAGGCAATTAAGAAAGGCATTCGTGGGCTATGGATATGGACTTCACCCATGAGTTCCTGGAGCCTTTAGCGCCTCGTTCGATTTCTGGTTGGCTTTGGGATCGACTTTCCTTGGATGCTTTCTCTTGCTTAGGAACTTTTGGGCTAATCTTCTAGGTTATTTGTGCCTGATAGGCGTGATCTTCTTCCCACTTGATATACGCCCAGGCCTTGGAGAGCACGTCTGCCATGGTATGGCATGGATACTTCGTGAGCTCTTTGTAGAGGTCATCATCGACCAGTAGCCCCTGCCTGAAGGCAGAGATAGCTGGGGAGACGACACAATTTCGGACTAACACCTTCTCCTTGTTGAAGCGATGAACATAATCTTTAAGGCTTTCGCCTTCGTGTTGCTTAATGTGGTAGAATCAGAGGTGTGTCGTAAGGTGCAGCTACAAGCGTATTTCTCAATGAAGTGATCCGTTAACATCGCAAAGGAACCGATGGAGCTGTTAGCTAAATTAGAATACCATAGCGTTGTTGATCTTATGAGGATTTCTCCAAACTCTTTGCACATGCACACATAAATATGCTCATGGTTAATGGATTATGGCTGTAGTGAGCATGCGTTGGCGAGACTGATAGATATGTGTGTCGAGATCTGAGGTTCCATCATAGAGTGGTACCGATGGACAAGTGAATCTTCTTCGGATTCCCCGTAGGGCGATGGAATTAGTAAAAGGAGTATTTTTCTAGCAGTTGAGAGTGCTGTTAATTATTGGTGGTGCTACTCCTGGTAGGCGTTTGATCATGTTCTCCATTCCTACAATCCTTCTTGTTAGCAAGGCTTTTAGATCAGCGGCCTTATTAACACTTTCTTCGTGAGGTTTACCAAGGGCGACTTGATGGTAAGAGTCAGGGGTCCTAGTAAGGATTGAGCTAGGATTTTAATGTGCCCGTGCCTCCCTAGCGACTTTTTCGGTGTCTCGTCGAATGACCTCATCGATAGAACTCTCTTCTTGAATCTGACACGTTTCTCCACGTCATCTTTAGTATCGATGCTTGAACGTCTCTCTCTGCTGCCAAGGTATTGAAAGTCGCGTTTTCTTCTTCCAACTCCTTCAATTAAGCTTCATTCTCTTTCAGCTTCCCTACTATCGTCTCATATTCTTGGAGTTTCACCACAAGTGTCGTGTCCTCCATAATTTCAGGTACAACTTCCTTTGATTAGTTCGTGGCTGCGTTGTCGTCGTATGTGGATTCATGGCTAATTCTCCTCTCTGGTTTTGAAGAGCTGCTTGATTCACTCATGTTTTTCGTTAATTCTTGTTGATATCTCTCCCCTCCTTTTAGCGTCAAACTATTTAGGAGTTTTTTAGGATATTCTTTGAGGGAGAGATAACAAGAACAAAGATGTTATTGATATGTAAAGTAATCGATTACGATGAGTGAATCCTTGAACTAGGGTTTTTCCCTTTGTTTATAGTATTCGAATAAGAGTATTTCCGGGTTCTTTTATAGATAACTCTAGTTTCGAGTCTATCTTAACAAAAAGGAATATTTCCATCACTCAATAAGGCAATACTTTTTATCTCTAAGATTTAAATCATTAAAAGAGAATATTCGCTTAGTATTGGCTTACAGCCATGGCGTAGATATGTGTCCTTGGCTAAAGCCTTGTTTCACACATTCTACCAAGAAGGTTATTTATGTGCCCTTGATCTAGCTAAGATTAGACTCTAAGAGAATAAAATTACCTCGAACAGTGTATATATAAATTTTTGAAATGAATAGATATTGTTTCCACTTACATACGTAATAACTAGGGACGTTAAAAGTGGGTAAAAATTCATAGGGTACCTAAACCCATATCAAATATTTGAGTCCATGACTTGTTTTTTATCTTAAAAATAAGAAGAGTTTGAAATGGGCGGATACCCTAAATTAAGAGACACAATAGGGTTTTATCTTGTAGGGTTTAGGGTATCCATAGGGTACTCACTAGAATGTGTTATACTTTTTTATAAAACACAAAAATTATTTTCTTTTATTTTTTTAAATGTCATTAACATTTTCTTTTAAATGTAATTAACCTGAAATTTATTCGTTTACATATTATTGGGAAAAAAATCACGATTTTATTCAAAGAAATTTCATCGTTTTTATAGAAAAAGGAATTTAACAGTTTTACAGAAATAAAAAATTTGACAGTTTTTGCAGAAAGCACAATTTCAATGTTTTTACAAGTAAACGAAATTTAAGGTTTTGACGGTAAAAAGAAATTTCATGGTTTTAATAGGAGAAGGGAATTTTGCAGTTTTTGGCGGAAAAACAAAATTTCGCAGTTTTTGGCGGAAAAACAGAATTTTGCGGTTTTAGGGAAAAAACAGATTTTTCGGTTTAAACGAGAAAACAAAATTTCGCAGTTTTGGCATAAAAACGAAATTCAACGGTTTTGGCAGGAAAATGTAATTTTGCGGTTTAGGCGGAAAAACATAGTTTTGCAGTCTTGACGAAAAAACAAAGTTTTACGGTTTTGGCGGAAAAACAAAATTTTGCGGATTTAACGGGAAAATGAAATTTTGCGGGTTTGTCGGGAAAACGAAATTTAGCAGTTTTTGCGGGAAAAAAAAATTTGCGGTTATGGCTCGGAAAATAAAATGTAGCGATTTTGTCGGGAAAATGGAATTTTACGGTTTTGACCGAAAAACTAATTTTCACAGTTTTTGTGGAAAAAGGAATTTTGCGGAAAACCCGAATTTCGCGGTTTTGGCGGAATAAGCGAATTTCGTATCTTTAGAAGGAAAACAAAATTTAGTCATGTTGACCGAAAATTAAATTTTCTGATTTTGACGAGAAATATAAATTTTGTAGTTATGACGGAAACATTGTAGTTAAACTTTTTATTTTGTTTATTTACAAAGAAAAAATATGAAAAGATCAAGTATAGTAATTATTTTTGATAAATAAAAAATAAATTAGTTAACATGGTAAAGAGAAGTAAAATAAATAGGGTATCCATGGATAATTCATAAATCAACGGGTAAGACCATCTCCAATGGTTAGATACTATTTGAGTATCTAAAATAATTTTTTAACTAAAAATTAATTCGCGGGTCCCACAGAGTATCTAAAACTACACACCACTCTTTTAGATACAGTATCCAAAAATATCTAAAATTAGATACAATTTCTAACTTTTTGGATATTTCTGATTTTAATAATAAGATAGATTCTCCAATGGATACTAATTTAGAGACCCATTGGAGGTGCTCTAATTTTAAAGTTACCCTAATGATATTAAGTATTTTTAGAACTTTTTTAAATAATATTTTAATTGGACGAACTTTTAGAGTTAGGGTAGAGTAGGGTTTTATTAACCATTTTAACATTCCTAGTAAAAACGAAAACCTGGTTAGTTTGTATGCATTTTAAAAATATTTTTATTTTATTCAACAATGGCAGAAACATAATAATTGAAAATCTAAATGGTTTAATGGGCATGTGCTTTTCTCTTTTACCCATTCTCCCAAAAAAAGTTTGATGTTTTTTATTATCATAATTACAAACTCAAACTCTTATTTAACAATAATTACAAACTCAAAAACTACCCTACTACAAAGTTTATGATAAAGATATAGAAATAAACAAAAATTTCATTGGTATGAGTATAAGAGCATCTCCATCCGGAGTTTCTTAACCCGAAAGTCCTTAACTATTCACGGGTCCCACCCGTGAATAGTTAAAGATTTTTGGAGAGAGAAATCCTTAAATACCTTAGTTAAGGATTGATCCTTAACTATTCACGGACACGTGGCGGTCCGTGATTGGCCGAAAATTTTGTTTTGTTTTGTTTTTTTTTTTTAATAATAAAATGATAGGACCCATAAATAGTTAAAGATTTTTTGAAAAGTTCATGGATGGAGATGCCCTAACAAGATTAATAAATTAGTGGCGGTCCTAATTTTGGCTGCCAAATAATGGAGTAGAATGGTGTTCATAGCCAAAACATAAAATATGGTACACGTGGCGGAAATCGAGTGGAAAATATTCATGTTGCATGGTACGATGAGCAAAAGGAGCGATCAGGGTTATGATTTTTAATGATAATACTTGCTGTTAGACCGCCGAATGGCAACTCCGATGTGACCTTTTCTTTTTTAGATATGTTTTGATACTATAAACTTTTATGCTGTCACAACATAAATCATAGGGTGTGATTGGTAGCTGTTCTAGGATATTTTGTACGGCTCATAAATCTTTTTACGATCTAATATCCTTGCAATCATAATTTATATTTGTTTTTGATTTCTAAAGTTTTTTTCTATGGATTTTAACGCCCTCTAACACACAAAAATCTACCGTTCAAATAATTGAGCTCTCCACAATCTTTTACTTAAAAGTAAAAACAAAAAAAAAACAAAACTCTAATTTATACAATATAAAAATCTATCTCTTCCATAAAAAACGAAAAATGTATAAAAACAAACAAATCTCATTATTTCTTTTATGTGATGAGAAAAAGAAAAAAAAAATCAATCTTTCTTTTTTGTGTCATCAAGCAATTTCTCTCTTTCATCATCATCATTATCATGTTCAAACTTCTCTTTTTCTCAAACTAGTTGTCACATGCGGATGAGCGAGCGCGCGCGCACTCGCATGCACACACACACACACACACATATATATATATATATATATATATATATATA